>CAJNDS010002214.1:574633-576982 GCA_905221605.1 Symbiodinium natans | reverse complement strand
GGGTGTGTGTGTGTGTGTGTGTGTGTGTGTGTGTGTGTGTGTGTGTGTGTGTGTGTGTGTGTGTGTGTGTGTGTGTGTGTGTGTGTTTGTGTGTGTGTGTGCCACGGGATGCCAATGAGCATGTCTGCACGATCCAGACTGCATTTTTTCGTAGCTGTGACCTTTCACAGAACAGCGTCATGTATGTCTTTAACTTTTTTGCCGAGGGCTCCCCTTCTGGTCCAACCAGAGGCAGACTTCCAGCGCCCAGTCTCACCAACCAAGCGAGGGTTCCTCCGGCCAGACCTACCCCGATGGCCAGCCCAATGTAAGCCCGGTGCACCCTGACCCTCGTGGTCCTGTTAACAGACACAGGCACCACAGACGCAGATCCAGATCAAGACGCCGTCACCGATCTCGATCTCGTTCACACGCAGCCAGGCGACGAAGATCGCGTAGCAGAAGCGGAGTTCCATATCCACCCCCGGGCAACTGGACCCCAAGGGCACCTAGGCAGCTTGTACATGACGCGCTGGCGCCGCCAACCTTTTTGCCGCCGCCCCGGGTACCGCCTGTGCAGCCACCTTTTGTTCCCCCACCTTTTGCATAGGCTTTCATGCAGCAACCTCTGGCGCAGCCGCCCGGTCGTTTTGGTTTCCAAGCGTGGCAAGCTCCTACGGCCCGCCGTCCATTTATCCAGTCAGGGGAGAGCAGAGCCAACCAGACCTCCCAGACAGGCGCCTTTCAATGCCGGCAATGCCGGCATGCAGCCACCTACCCTTCGCTTTCAACCGCAAATTCCGCGGGTTCCTCAAGTTGCTCAAGTTCCTCAGACCCCTGCGGTTTCCAACCTGGCGATTTCGAAGATGAACAAAGCCCAGGAGGAACAAATTTTCAATCAGGTCCTTACGTGCCAGCAGCTTGAGCTTTCGCAACAACTGGAATTACAGCTGCCAGGAATTGCAGCCGACGATGAACTGGATGAAGGGCTAACGGCCCTGGCTCAGTACATGTTCTTTCGACTGCATTATTTTCTTACTCCGCAGCCTGATCATTGGGCGATTCCCAAACATCAAGCTCTCCGCACAATCGCTGCTCGTCGTGCTTTTGTTCGCGCTGTTCAAAGACCTTTCGATTCGCTGCAAGAACCTGAAGTGGAAAGGTGTTGTAGATTTTTGTTCTCCAGATTTGGCGAAGCACACAAGCCTCCTCCGCAATCCATTGGGAGCAAGGAGTTTTTCAATCTGGCGCATATGATATTGCAGTCGAAGCTCCATTACGAGAATCATTTCGTTCAAGATGCACACTGGTTTGTACACCATAAGCAAAATGCTTGTGTGTACAGTGTACACCTTTCCTGTGCAGCATGTTCCCGGACCTGAGCCTTCTGCATCGAGGTGGTACCTATGGGGCCACGGCACAGATTACACGGGTGGTACTGGCATTCTTGCGTGTGGACGGATTTTGCCCACGGATGTCAAAGTAGCAGGAGTTCCCAATGGGGAAGACTCGTTCAGTTTTTATGGGCGAGCTACAGATAAGCCAGAGTGGCAAGAAGGCGTGCAAGAATTTGTCGCCCAACTCCACCACAGCACTAAGAACAGTTGCGGTATCATGTTTGGCGGTTATTTATCGTGCAATCACACGATGTCAAACAGCGAAACAAAATGAAGAGGCTTCAAAATTCCCCCCCAGAACTGCTAGTCATTGATGATGATGCCAATTGGGGTAAATGGCATGCAGAGGATTCCCAGGGGCTGAGCTCCGCTTCTCACACAGGTGTCACTGCAACGCCTGATGAAATCCGAGAGGCGCCTGAAGACATTGAAGAGTCACCTGACTTAATGGCGACCTTCGCGGATTTTCGTTGACTTGATTTCCCTTTTCTGGGATCTCACTCGATGCAGAATTCGTTCCTCAGTTGCGCGCACTTCCAGAGTCACTGCAACAAACAAGTTGATGCATTCTGATACGGTTTTTCCGTTTCCTTCGATGCCTTCTTGGCTATCTGTGTGTGTCAACCTCTGCTTTCAAAGAGTCTCCGAGAAGTTTCATTTTGCAGGGGGATGAGGGTCCCTTGGTGTGCCTCATCTAACAAAGACCGCACCAAGTGGATGTGATATCAGTGCCCGGCCAGCGCTGACGCACCTGCTATCAGTTTCACACATTTCCACGTCGGCCTGATTCGCTCAGGTTTGACATGATCCAGACCTCTGAATGCAGAAACATGATAGGGATAACAGAGGGAGGATTCCATGAGTGATCATGAGTGTGTTTGTCTGTGTGTGTGTGCGTGTGCGTGTGTGTGTGTGTGTGTGCGTGTGTGTGTGTGTGTGTGTGCGTGTGCGTGAGGGTGTGTGTGTGTGTGTC
>CAJNDS010002214.1:524633-572133 GCA_905221605.1 Symbiodinium natans | reverse complement strand
ACGCACGCAAGCACGCAAGCACGCACCGCACGCGCACACGCACACGCACACGCAACGCGCACGCACAACCACGCACACGCACACGCACACGCACACGCACACGCGCACGCGCACGCACACGCACGCACACGCACACGCACACGCACACGCACGCACACGCACGCGCACGCACACGCGCACACGCGCACACGCGCACACGCGCGCACACGCACACGCACACGCGCACGCACACGCACGCGCACGCGCACGCGCACGCGCAGGCACACGCACACGCGCACGCGCACGCGCACGCGCACGCACACGCACACGCACACGCACACGCACACGCACACGCACGCATTATTATTGCGGCCGGGACACCTGGCGTACTTTAATGTTAGGGGCTTTAGTAATACTATAGGTTAACATTACATTCCGAAGAAATGGGTCTTATCCGTTCCTGTTTGGCGCTAAGGCCTTCTTGGCCATCACCTTAGCAGAGAATAAGGCCTGGAATGTGTTGCCCGGAGGCTGTAAAGCTCTCATTCCGCGGATGAGCCGGATCAGTTACATATTCGTCCAATCCAGGACCAGGCAGTCCCAAATAGGTTCCTGCCTAATGGCAACGGTCCCGGGCAAGGGCAGAGCCCTCCCAGAATCTGGCCGCACACTGAGTATTTGTGGTAACCCACAATCCATTTCTTGTGACGAACATGGTATTGGGGAAGTCGAACTTTCGGTGGCCTTAGGAACCTGAACAGGTCACAAGCGAATATGAACCTGCGAGGAATGCGAAACGCTCACCTATGCACGAGAAAGATTACCAGCATGAAGCCTCATTTCCAAGGACAAGAAAAGTGCCCGACTTTCTTGTGAGTCCACCAGCTACCCGAATTGGATCCAGGTGCAACTCTGTAAATCTGCAGGTACGTTTTCACCCCAATATCACCTGGTCTTCGTTGGCCAGGACAGATGATATTGGTTCCTGGCCCCCTGCAAATCGAGGATAAATCTGGCAGTACGAAAGCAAAACTGATCGACATCCACGGACCCTTAGCTTAGAATCAGGGCTTCCACACACACACATGGCACGCACACGCACACGCACACGCACACGCACACGCACGCGCACGCGCACGCGCACGCGCACGCGCACGCGCACACACACACACACACACACACACACACACACACACACACACACACACACACACACACACACACACACACACACACACACACACACACACACACACACACCCACACACACACACACACACACACACACACACACACACCCACACACCACCCACCCACCCACCCACCCACCCACCCACCCACCACACCCACGCACCCACGCACGCACGCACGCACGCACGCACGCACGCACGCACGCACGCACGCACGCACATGGCACACAGGCAGAGTGCAAAGAAAACTTGTCCCGGCCTCTGGCTGCTCTGCATCTGCAACTGCAACTGTCGCAACAAAAAGTCTCTCGTCCTGGGAGTTTGAGCGTGCGAACTTCTGCGACATGTGTCGCGACATGCTGCAACTCTCCCTGCTTGGAAACGAACTCTCGACTTGCCTCATACCCTCCGGGGGCCACTGTCGCAAGAGCATTCTCCTCCTGATGGCTTGGGAACTTGGTAACAGCATGGAAAAGTATTGGGGGGTCGCAGTTTGCGAAGCCAGTCTCGAGTCACTCGCGTCACTTGGGGATCGGGATCCGAGAGTGTCGCAGCGTGCATCGGAGACTCTTGGGGAGGTTTAGAAGGGGGTGGGGAGGCAGGGTGGGGTCGACGTACAAGGCCACAAGTCGTTTGGACTGGGCTCCTGAAACGGCTGAAACGGCTGTACATGCCTTTGTGTAGGTTTGGTTGCGCAGCACGCAAGCGCCAAAGCGCCGAGGCCAAGAAGGAGCCCGAAGGATACAGCGCCCAACCTGCCACAGGACACTTTGGCAGTGTCCAAAATAGAGGTACCCGTTTTATACCCCAAATAGAATAGACTCCCCTTATAAAGATCCTCAAAAAGGATTACCCCTATAGTTTCGTAAACCCCCATATTGATGCCTTGTCTTGCAAAGGACACCGAGAATCTTCAGGGTACGATGCGCCCTGTCCCCTTTGAATGCATGCTGGGGCGGGCCAGATGGGGCGGCCCCGTGCAGCCGAGCAACACGACAGCAATCACCAGTGACTTCAAAGAGCTGGATGTTGACGTTGGACGCAGGTCAGGTGCCTGCAAGAGACATCTAGAGTCAATCTAGAGGTGCATGCACATGTAATTAGGGTGGTAGAAGATTTGGTGTTGACGACACTTTCGCTTTCCGTTCACAGCCGCCGGAATCTGACGTGCATGATCCTTGCTACCTTGTGAGAAGAAGCTGGTGCTTCAAACTTTTGGCGGCGCTCTGCAGGTAAAGCCTCAAAGGAGAGGACTAAAAAACATGCGCGCATTTCACCTGACAAACAGAACCCAAAAAGCCTCACGCCTTCGAACCGGGAGTTCGTAAAGCAAAGAACATAATCTGCCGTTGCAATGCCAACAACAATGTCAGTAACCCAGAGGATGAATTCCTTCGTCAGATCATAGAAAGAACCGAAACTCCGGGAATGTTCAAAACCAGGAATTCCCTGCACATCTGCTTCCAGCCTGCAAAATGGCGAACATGGTAAGATGATTGGTTGAGCACCAACTCCCTGGTCGCCTGGAATCCATAGCACGGGAAGCAAATTGGAAGGCATGTCCAGTCACCGAAGCGAGCTTCAGCCCTTTTGAAAAGTGGCTGGTATGCACTTGATGCAGGCAATTTTTCAAGGGTCACTACTCTTGCTCTACCTGCCAACCTCAGTGTGGTATACGATTTATGCAGGGTCAGCACCAACCGTGCCTCGTAACTTCAAACTTCCCTAAACCCTAAACCCTAAACCCTAAACCCTATAAACCCTAAACCCTAAACCCTAAACCCTACTTTTCAGCGATCCAGGGCTCTCAGTGCTCATGAAGGTGCCGCTATACGACCATCGCTGCACAACCTCCGGAGTTTGGCGCTGTGCAGTTTGGGCATGTCCGCAGTGGCAGTGTGTGGATGGCGATGGTGGAATTTTGTACGCTTTGCTGCGTTAATTCTTGATGAGAATAACAACAATATTGACAAGAATAATCATCGTAATCAGAATCACCATAACAAAAATAATCGCTAAACAAAAAACAATAGTAAAATACTGACAATAACGGATGCTACAGTGCAACTGCCACTGCCATGCTTGCAGTTGCTCAAGATGTTGCGCGTGCTACTCTCGTCTATGCAACTGCCTAAACCCTAAACCCTAAACCCTAAACCCTAAACCCTAAACCCTAAACCCTAAACCCTAAACCTTAAGGTCTATCGGAGCCCAAGGCTCCCGCGGCTCAAGAACGAAGCTGGGAAGGAGTTTTTTTTTACATTCAAGGGGTTCACTGAAGCTGACAGGTGCGGACCTTTTGTTCCAGTCCTGCGCTTAGGTATGTCGCCCAAGAGCAGAGGCTGAATCTAAGGACCAGCTTGTCGTAAACGCAGATATAGCACATGTCTTGTCTCGAACGAGGAAAAGCACCAGCTTTGCATACTCAGTTGTCAGACTGACATGTGGAGCCGAGAGCCTCATCAAAGTAGGCACACCGATCTTCGGGATGCGGGTCTGCATCTGACAGTCCTTGGGTTGGCAGCCACGAGTGCCGGAGAATGGACATGACCAGAGCAGCCCAACGTCGGGTATACCGACCTTGACTCTGAGATGCATTTCCTTTGCTGGCTTGGCAGGCTCTACCAAAGAGTCTTCTGTTCGAAAAATGGCTGCGCCACACTGCCGGTGGTGAGGTGGGGATGCGCATGCAAGACGCGTGGCGGGAATTTGAATTGTGCGCAACTTCTCAACTTGTGCGTATGCAGAGTGGAGTGCGAAACCGAAAAAATGTATAAAGATCCCATGCCCGAACGATTCTCAAACTTCTCCAGTTGAGAAATGACATGTGTCTGCACCCAAAACAACATGTCTGGCGAGACTTACACGGAGAACAAGCTCGAGACCCGAGAACGTCAGCAGCCGCAGTACACAAATGGTTCAAGACAGTGTGGCATCTATCCAAATCCGGCATTTCTACGCAATTCTACGTAATTCGTGTCGAAAGCAAATATTAGATGGAGGTTTCACGAAAATAAGCGACCCCTGATATAGACCCCCAAATAGTAGGAATCCCTTGTAATCAGGACCCCAAAACATTTGGGCAACTCCCACACATGATGCCAGGAAGCTTACAAAAATGGAATCGCGGAGCCCGAAGAGATCGACGGGCGCAAGGGTGAGGACCGACTCATTGTCCGCATTGGACTGATTGGACTGATTGGACTTCATCTCCTGTTGAACAGGAGGAGCTACCCTAAACTATAAAGCCCCTAAAGCCTCTAAACCCCCGAAAGTAAACCCCTAAACCACCTATGCGGCAGTCTTTGCTTAATTACCTGAAAGGTGCTATCATCGACTCCTGGAGGATGGAGATGTCCACGATCCCGGATTGGATGGTCACCTGAGTTATGCATCGTTCAGACTTAACTTTCTTAAAGGCTGCTGGAGGTTTTCTTGGAGCCGATGTGCCGCGCCTCTTCCAAGGCCCCGGCGCTACCCCGCTCATCGTTCAAAGGCAGCTTGCCAGCCAGAGCTGGGAACTGGAAAACCTGCAAAACAGCAGTACCTTGGCCGAGCAGCATCGACACCTCAGCTGACCCGTGGTTTAGGGTTTAGGGTTTAGGGTTTAGGGTTCAGGGTTTAGGGTTTAGGGTTTAGGGTTTAGGGTTTAGCTGCTCGACAGCTACCAGGCTCAGTGTGAGGATGTCTCAGTGCTTCCCGAGTGACAAGCCCTGCTGGCAGGGACACCTGAGAAAGCACATCTACGGGCTTCTTGCACGTCCCAAGGCCGCCGCTTGTGCGGCAGAAAAGTGCCGGCTAACTTCCGTGGTGCGGTTACCAGTGCGGTGGCGATGTGCCTTGTAATGCGATGAGACTCCTACTGCCATCGGGTAGCGTTAAAATCAAAAGCGGCAAAACAAGCTTTCCCTGAAGACCTCGTGTACGCTTTCTTAACCCCAAACCCTATAAACCCTAAACCCGAAACCCTAAACCCTAAACCCTAAGGAGGACTGCCAGTCAAGCTGCCACAATGGGTGAGTCGGCTGAAGTGTTGCCGAAAACGCTGCTCACCTGCACCACCTCGGAGGCTGCTGAAGACGACACCTACTCTCACAACTGAGGGTTTAGGGTTTAGGGTTTAGGGTTTTATAGGGTTTAGGGTGATTCAGATGAGTGACCATGTCGGCAGACATGTCGCTGAGCTCGAAGAAAGAAACCTGTGTAGTCAGCTTAGGCATGGAGCCTTTGACAGCTTGGCTATTCTGCTCAGCTTCACCTGCTTGATCAAGGGAGTCATACTGGGACCCCCCCCCCCCCGCCCCAGGTTGTACTTTTAAGAGCTTCCCTGTTCAAACGCTCAAAAGCTCTCAGGTGTCAGGCCCCATCTGGCTGCTGGTGGTCTTGTTTTCCTCGTAAGGGTGCTGTAATCCTAAACCCTAAACCCTAAACCCTAAACCCTAAACCCTAAACCCTAAACCCTAAACCCTAAACCCTAAACCTTAACCCTAAACCCTAAACCCTAAACCCTCCACCCTAAACCCTAATGTTCTGTTACTCACAAGCTTTTGCTTCCATCCTGGGGCATTGCATGCAGGATCTCTTGTCAATCTTTCTGAGCCTGTCACCGATGCATTGGCTGCTCTTTATGAGGTCAGGTGCTCATGCCTTAGCTACTTTAAACTTTAGGTATCTTTAGGTATCTTTAGTTGTTGGCAGTACTAGTAGCTGCTCCTCGCGTTCCACATGCTACGGCGTGCTGCAGCCTTGCCAACTAATCCGAACCCCAATGGCCTGCGGTGGACTTTGCACCGCTGCCCTCTCCCTGAAAACCCGTTCCTTCTGGCCTGGCCCATGGCAGTCTTCACAGTGCTGTTGCCTGTGGCAGAATTGGGGGTCGAACTTGCACGTGTCAGGATGTGTCACAAAAACAGCTGCACCTAAGACTCCCTGGAGTAGGGGGTGAGGGAATCATGTACCCTGTAGGGGATTCTATAGGGCACCTCTTCCCCTCATTCCCTTCTAAGAACCAGCCAGAACTAAGGTCCGAGTGGCCACCCTTGAGCATAGTGGCCGCAGCCTCTGCAGCAGCGCTCATGGCATCCTTGCAGGCGGGGCTCTCAAAGCTAAAGCTGGCTGAATGAGGGAAGGAGGTACCCAATTATGACCCCTTAAAGGGTACATGTTGAGGCACCCTATTTCATCCCTCAAAGGGTATATGTAGGGCCCCAATTCCCTCATTCCCTACTAAGAAGGCGTAACGGCAGTGCTCTTGCGGCGCTTGCCAGGGCATGTGTTTCGCTCGAACGACGACCTGCGACCGTATGAGCTTAGGTACTCTGTCACTGTGAGAGGGCTACTCCCTGGTTTCGGGCCGATGCTTTTTGAAACTGCAGGAGCATCGCGCTTCTCCCAAGGCGTGCATAAACTGTGTTGCCAACTCGCATCAAGGCTCCTCGATGCCTGATTGAAACATCGGGCGTCATGCGCTTGCTACTTGGAGGTTGAAATCAGAAGCTTTGAGGTAGTGGATCGACAACTTCCCACTGTATCTTCTTGAAGGTAGGCGTCTACAGCGGTGCTTCCATCCTGACCCCACAATGGTTTAACTGGCCAAGCGACAATGATAAGCTTGGAGAAGGGCACGTCAGACCTCACAATATCTCACGATAACTGACACTGTCACCTGCAGGCACCTTTGCATAACCTGGGCTTCTCAAGTCTTCGGAATGTCTCCAGCTGCACTACGTAGCAGCCCCACACATGCTCAGTCCGAATAAATGACGACTGAGCCAACGCAACACATTGAGCACTGAGCACGATGAACGAACGAACTGACTCAGTGCACGGCGGTGGCGGCGTCGAGGTCTGACAGGGAAGTGGGTATAGGTGCCAACCACCCCCATTCGAGGCATGCTGGCAGCACGCAAAGCAGACGTGTCGGTCGAGCTTCAGAAGCCCATTGTCAGTCTCCACTAAGCTCCACTATGGCAAAAAGTATGCACCGATTTTTTTGGAGATTGGGGATTTCCTGTGGACCCGTTACCATGGTCTCGCCCTGTTCTGGACCTTCTTGAGACCTTTCTGACTACGAGCTGTCTGCGTGGCATGCAGAATGTTCTTGAGGTCCAGTTTCGACCTCGCGACCCCTATGGCCTATAGGCCGCCCAGGACCCAGACCGGACTGCCCGGCATTGTGAACCCCACAGCATCAATGTTATCCGACAGGGCCGTCCATTGTCTGGCACTACAAGCTTCTCAAGATTCAGGAGCGAGCAGAGCAAAACTACATGAAGGGATTTCAGGGCAGCTTGCATCGCAAATATGTCGTCCCTAGTGTGCATGACGCCGCTGCCGATCGCCTTCGCAGTCGTCGGTAGTTGAACTCTCGTCTGCGTGGATGCCACCGGGATTCCTGCCTGATCGCACTCAACGGTATCAAGGTACAACATAGTTTCGGGGGTTTAGGGTTTCCGCAGTTTGGGCCAACGGTGACCGAACCTTGGGAGGGGCTCGATCACGCCCCACATGGCGTACCAAGACAATGGTTTTTCATGTAGATAGTAGAACCGAGACACGCCTACACGGTAAGAAAAGGAATCAGACAAGCAATCAGAAGCGTAGTAATTGCAATAGTCTAACATTTATAGTAGTAGTAAGCACATTACGCATACTAAGACTGGAATCGAAGTACTGAGGGTAAGAAAAATGAGAATAAGAGCAGTAGAAAAGTAATCGAAGAGGAACACCAACAGCAACAATAAGAGCAACAGCCATAGTGGTAATCGTTGTTGTTTTATTAAGGGTGGGGGTGCGTGTTGGAGCGGGGGAGGGGGGGGGGGTGGTGGTGGTGGGGTCCACGAAGGACTTCAACGGAAAATAGCTGCCACATAAGTCTTTCTGTTAAGCTGTTAAGCCCTGCAGATATCATCATCACCATCATCATCATCATCACCATCATCATGAAACCATCAAACCGTCAAACCATCAAACCATCAAATCATCAAACCATGAAATCATGAAATCATCAAATCATAAAATCATCAAATCATCAAATCATCAAATCATCAAATCATCATCATCATCATCATCATCATCATGATCTTCATCATCATCATCATGATCATCATCATCATCAGTCCACCAACCTGGCAATCTAGCAGGAAACTCATGAGAGATGCCAAAATTGTCCGGGACATGTATCGATTCACCTTTCACCGCTCGCCTGCGTGTTGACGGAGCCAATCTGGGACAATGCGGCGGCCATTCCGCTCTTGCCGCTGCTCACCTGCACTGACACGAAAATCATGGAAGCTGCTTAGGATTTATTACAATGATTACACGCTCAAGCGTTGTCAGACCGGCTGAAGGCACAGGGCACCTACATGCCACAGTGGACCCGTCTGAAGAACTTCATGGCTCGTGATTTGGTATTGCAACACACTGTCAAAGATCCCTCAAGAATGAAACATGCAGTCCACTTCACTCTACACCTGACTAGCCTTCTGAGCCTTGTTGCTTCTCCTAGCTCGATTAGCGGTGAAACAAGTTGCATTCTGCACGCCACGAACTGCGGTGTGCTGCTGGCGGTACTCCAAACTGCCAGGGCCTGATGCCCCTCCCACCCTAAACCCTAAACCCTATAAACGCCCTCTAGCCAGAGACGTCTGCGGCCTGCGTCTTCATCTGCTCCGCGACCACATCCGGAAGAACAGGATTGGCACCTTCAACTTCACAAAGCTTGGCAAACACTGTCGCCCCTGGCTACAGACTTTTTGGGTGCTCATTGGTGCTTCAAGTTGCTGTTGAACTCCGGCAGCTCTACACAACCTTTCAAGCAGCGCGCCTTGGTTGGCAATCCTGAACCTTGCATGCGGCGACGCTTTCTCGAGGGAGAGTTAAGCGGCAGGACATGTGTGTCGGGATGCCAACATGAATGTAGACATCCCTGTTCATTCTGCAGCGAAGCTCGGATTCGGCGTCTCATGTGTGAGTGAATGGAAGGACCATAGATGGCTGCCTGTCCCAGGCTGCCTGCTGTTACTGCTTTTTGGGGCCGCGTAGCGTCATCACGGCCTTGTTGGTGTTGGTCCGTCGAGGATCTGCGCTCGATGAGTCGGTAGACAGGCGCCGGGCTGTACCAGTCTTGAGTGCGATGGTGGTTGTGAACCTCGAATGTCGCGAGAAAAGGTCTTCAGATTAGATATGGGTGTTTGCTTTCTTCTGCAAGCTTCTGAGGCCAAACTGCTTAATTTTTGAAAGAATCAAAGGGGTTGCAGGGCTTTGGGTGCTGCGCGGTCTGCTCGAAAGGAAATGTGAAAGGCTCAACAAAGACTAAGACCCCGGTTGTCATGAAAGCGCCCTGCGAGAAGGGAAACGGCTGGGGCTTGATCCGGAAGCATAAAAACAAAAGCTGTATTAACGCTGAACTACCATGCCCATCTGCGGCTCGAGAGCGCAGTTTTTTCAGGACCGGTAAGGTGTGTTAGGGTTTAGTGACTAGTGTTACAGAACGCTGGCTTACACTTTTCAGCCTTGAGCAGCCTACCCTACGCTCGTCAATACCAGAGTGGCCCTGGTGGCAGTTGCAAGGCGCTATTCATCTTCATCCGCACGTCCTGGAGGGGGCGGGGGGTCTGGCTTTAGATTTTAAAATGATGAGTTTGTATGAAGTTCAGCGGGATCCATACGATTTGAAGAGTGATGAGTTGATGTGAGTCTAAAAGGGAAGCCCCGCCGAAAATTCGCATCGCCCGGATCTGTTTTCACAATTCCGGGGCTGCAAAATTTCGGGACCTTGTTATTCTCACAATTCCGCGGGGACGGGACTATTCAGGACGCAACATTAGTTTGAAGCGGCGGACATCATGATCCGCTCTGCATGCAGCTCTCCTGTATGTGAGCGTACGATGAGCAAGAGCAGTAGCAATGCATCCGCCTTTGACAACTAAGTTGCCCGTTGACAACTGTGGATGTCAACTGCGTGGCTGTGTTGGACAGCTTGCCCTGTCAAGTTCATGCAAAGGGTTTTCATGTTCTTCTGGCGCGATCTCACCTATGGTTTGCCCGTATCTTAAAATGGCGACGTCCTCCAGCGACCCCATGACGTCATCAAGCCGGCGACCACCCAAATCATAATCGAAGTACCTCGGACGTGACAGGACCGGCACATGAACCGGGAAAGTTGGAATCCACCAGCACACGCAGATCTCACAGACTGCGGTCGGGCACTGGTGTGCAGTTATAAAAACTTGCTGAGTCTGTCAATGTTTCATTCTTCGGGCGAGCCTTGTAAGCGCGAGCATGTGCCGAGATGCATATCAGACTGCCCTGCGACGTAAGAGTCGTGACCATCGCATCCAGAACCGTAGCCGTGGCTGCCGTAGCCGCGGCTGCCGTAGCCGCGGCTGCCGTAGCCGTTGCCGTAGCCGTTGCCGTAACCGTCCCCACAGCCGTATCCGTAACCGGAACCACCGACGGTGCTGCAAAAGCCGTTCGCATCACATTCGATGAAGTAGAGGTCCTTGCAGCACGTGGCCCATGTATGCTCATCGTTATCGAATGCTGCAAATCTGCCTGTGAATGGCTTGCTGTAAGCTTTGCAGCTGGCTTAGCAGAGGGTCGGTCCATTTGTAGTACTACTATGGAATTTGCTACCTAAAAACCGCGCTGCGTAGGGTTTTGGGGTACCTAATTCCATCATAGTACTATACAAGTGGACCCTAAACCCTAAACCCTAAGCCCTAAACCCTAAACCCTAAACCCCCTAGGGAAGCTCCATGGTGGCCCCTCTCTGCCTCGCAGTAGTCTGCTGTAGGGATCACAGAGCCCGAAGGGCCTCAAGCCGGCTGACTCAAAGAGGCTTTTAGGGTTTAGGGTTTTTTGGGTTTAGGGTTTAGGGTTTAGGGCTGACTCAAAGACTTGGGATGGGATTAGGGGGACCCTTGGAGATGTAGACCCTCTGAATAAGGTCCCTGTTTAAGAGAGTTCCCGTTTATCCTACCTAGGAAAAGATGCTTTTTCCGGTCTCAGTGGAGCGGAAAAACACGTGGCCACACCAGTGCCAGCTGTGACATGTGGTTCCATGAGGCTGCAAACCCTAAACCCTAGTAACCCTTTTTGCAACTGAGACTTGGTGGAACCCAAAACCCTCTCTCTCTCCCTCTCCCCCACGCATGACCCCCCCGAAGGGAGGCCGCCCCCAGGGGCGCGTGCGATGTCCTGGTCCTGTCACTCTCTCTCTCTCTCTCTCTCTCTCTCTCTCTCTCTCTCTCGCTCGCAGACTCGGGAATCCGTCAAAACCCTAAACCAATCAAACTTCCAGACTCTCTGACTCTCTCAGCTGAGAAGCACTGTTGCATGTTCTGCCCAGGTGGGCAATAGTCAGGATCATTCGGGTCCCCACAGCCTCGGTCCACTTTGAGGCATGGAGCATTTTCCGAGTTTGGGGTCATGATTCTTGTGTGGCCCTGCGCCGGCTGAAGCCGCTCGCCACTTTCGAGTTGTATGAAAGTAAGGTCCTTAACCAGTGCTTCTAGCTAGCTTTGAAAGGAACCAAAGACGCGAAATCCCAGAAGGTTGACAGGGGATTGCGAGCCTTGTGTGGTGATTTAGAGGCTTTCGCGTCTATATCGCGCAGCACATTAAAACATCACAAGACCGCCGCAACACATCTCGGAACCTTGGAACACCAAACATGGCCTGAAAACCAGCAACTTAAAAATTCATAGCTGTCGCATTGGATATGACATGCGGCTGCCTGTTTGGATCCGTAACTTTGTCCACGAGGCTGATGAACTCTGACTGGAAGGACCCGTCGGTGTTGAGATTCGTCCTCAGTACTCTCTCAGCGGCGCAAACGCCCCATGCCTCCGAAGCACCCCCCCCGACAGATCTTTCGGTTCCTAAGTGGCCCTGACTAAACCCTAAACCCTAAACCCTAAACCCTAAACCCTACACCCTAAACCCTAAACCCTAAACCCTAAACCCTACACCCTAAACCCTAAACCCTAAACCCTAAACCCTAAACCCTAAACCCTAACCCTAAACCCTAAACCCTAAACCCTAAATATGGAAAGGCGGCTGAACGCAGGTCGTGCGGCCAGAAGCTTCCTGCAAGCTGAGAATTCATCCCCACACGAACCGAAGAACCATGGTCGGACTCACTGCACAAAGGGTTTAGGGTTTAGGGTTTAGGGTTTAGGGTTTAGGGTTTAGGGTTTAGGGTAAAGGGAGGTTTCTTGGCTTCCTTTTGATCATTCGATTTTCAAGAGAACCGCATTTTAACTTGCCAGAGGATCCAGACTCTAGACTCTAGACCGTCACCCGTGTGCGAATACATTTCTACAGGGAGAGGATGTTCTCTACCTTCTGATGTGTAGGATTTAAAAGGTCTAGTAGCTCCTCATGTTTTTTTGGGCAGCATATGCAGCCCCTCCTAGGGCGAGATTCCGAGCCTCCTCCGGTGTGCAGGGCGTGGGGCATCGATTGCGCAATTGGCCTTGCAGTCTCTCAGGGTTTAGGGTTTAGGGTTTAGGGTTTAGGGTTTAGGGTAACCAAAACCACAACAGCTGCAACAGCAAGACTGCGACACAGTGCGAACAAGCTGCCGGCCCATTCAGCAATGCAAGTTACTTTCTGCGGGTCCTTGTGATGCTGGCGGAGCAAGAAATGAAGAAGACCAGGGACACAACGTGCCGTAGGTCTCACTTGCACGCGCAGAAGAATGGATAAGGATGCGTTCTCGAGTTCACTGTTTGCAATATCCGACCCTCGTGGTCGTTACCAACGCACGGAGGGGTCATGATTGAAGGACCCACAAAGCCTAAACCCTAAACCCTAAACCCTCAAATGCAGCAGGCATCGTTGCGATCAGTGCATTCTTGCCTTGGAATCGCAGGCTGCAGCAAGTCCAAAAAACAACGATACTAAAGCGAGATGCTTGAAAACTCTCCCTAAAGCCTAAAGCCTAAACCCTAAATCCTAAACTCCTAAACCCGAAAAAACCCTAAGCCCTGAACCCTAAACCTCGGAGCCAAAGATGGCACCTTTAAATGCTCCTTTGTCACGTTGGGCCATGACCAGCCTGAGGCCCCTCAATAATCTAAGTCTTTGCGGCACTGAGGATATGTTGGGGTCTGCAACATGCAAATGCTCAAGGTCTCAGTGGTTTCTCAACACAAGCCCCTTTAAAGCTTTAAATGCTAGTGTTCTTGCGACTTGCCTTCCGTTCTGCTCTTGTTCGGGCGAGTGTACAAAGCCCCACGAGTTAGCCAACCGCACATTCGATACCCTAAACCCTTTTTTTTTGCATCCGGGCTTGGGAAGTCGGCCGGGGGAAGTTGTTTCACGAGAGTCAAAAGGCTTCACAAACTAACTATTACGCTGTTACCCTAAACCCTAAGCCCTAAACCCTAAACCCTAAACCCGCAACATTTCGCAACCACAAGGGAAACTGGATGCCAGGGGGCGAGTTCGCGCCGCAGGGGCAGTCAACACCAATGGGCACGCACAAAGTGGTCAGGGTCGACATCTTGCCTCGCGGCTGGGGTTTAGGGTTTAGGGTTTAGGGTTTAGGGTTTAGGCTTTAGGGTTTAGGGGTTCAATCAAGCTTCTTGAACATCTTGGACTTGCAGCCAATGAGGTAATGAATCAGCAGAGAGTATATACTTGCATAAACGAGGCAACCCAAAATCTTATCGTGCCTTTGGAATGCCAAGCATTCAACGGCCAAGTGCAGAATTTCGAACGCACGTGCTGAGCTCTCAGTTCCAAACACTCAACTCGTGCGTCCCATGACGCCTTCAGGCGTATAGTCCTGCAGAAGACTGCTCAACATGCTGGATGCGAATGGATAAGAAAAACGCTTCTTGATTCTGCTAATGGTTCATGTCTGTAGTGCGAATTCCGAGACGGACAACAGCTTCCTAGGCATGCGCCAGGCACGTCGCACACTGGATGCAAGAAAGCGCTAAACAACAAATTCGGGTCGGCCTTTGGCCGTGTGGCGCCAGAAGTTCCCTATCGGACCCCCTGATTCCCCTCCACTAATCCCCTTTGTGGACCCCCAAACGCTGCCAACCCAACTCCCTTTGGTGAGTGTCGGTGTTTTCCATGGAGCACTGAAACATTCACGATAATGAAGCTCTACCCGCCCGATCCGCCCACACGAAATGTAACATTACCAGCCTCACGAACTCGGTTCTTCTGGCGTAATCATGACGATGTGGCGGCCACGCGGCTATATAAAACAAGAATCAGTGAGCGCAGTACAGGTATCGCACATTCAATCGCCAACTGCGTGAGTGTGTGACTCCAAAAAATCAAAACAGGAGACTCTTGGCTCGTCTCCGTCCTTTTTTCAGCCAAAAGTTCAAAACTACGATCCGCGCCATCTGTGCTGGGGCCAAGTACTTGTTGATTGCAGGTGAATGCTCAAAACCGGGTGCCTTCCTGCAGCGTACCGGCTCCCATGCACCGAAATGCACTACCGCGAAGCCCGCCATGTCCAGCAACAAACACAGCTCACGAGACAAGGAAACTGCAGCACCAGGGGAAGAGGCAGTCGCATTCAGTGTCGAGGTAGCAACTTCCCCTCTGACCCCACGGAGGCCGGCCCTGGTTCCATGTGGAAGTCACTGGACTAGAGGATCCCCCTCCCCGGCTTTTGAAAACCCTACAGTAAGATCCTCCTCCCCCTCCCCCCCTCCTCTCCCCCCCTAGCCCCCCTCCCCCCCCGCGAGTACGAGATACTACAACCAAAACGGAGTTATTACAACCAAAAACCGGGATGTCACAACTGCTGTCGGTTTGAGGGCAAACCAGAAACCGCGATATCACAACCGCTTATTAAGGTTACAAGTTACCAACATTCCAAACCAGAGTTGGGGTCCTAACAGAACACCAAGCAACTTTTAAAACATCTTCAGTTGTGATATCCCTCATCTGCCTGGACCCTGTCCTCCCTGGGTTGTCTAAGCCCTATCAGCGCTGAGAGGAGGGGGAGAGGGGGGGAGAGGAGGGCGAGGCCACATCTTCGAGATTGAGTAAAAAATGCTCAGAGGCAAAAGCACAGCTGCAGATTTTGCAGAGAGCGCTCGATGCCACAAGAGGCTTTCGTTTCTCACTGATTTTACATGTGATTGCCCAGTGACTTTTTGTGGTTTCCTCATGGCTTTTATGTGTTGTGGGCCACAGAATTCCCTACACCAGGAGCTTGTATAAATTAATTTTCTTGGTTTCTGCAACATTGATTGTTTTCATGTGTGGTTATATGTGGTTACGCACTGATTTCATGATTTCTCTTGATGATTATGTGCTGCGGGCCACAGAAGTCCCTTCGTCAGGAGCTTGTAAAAATGAACTTACTTCGTTTCTGCAGCATTGATGGCTTCCATATGTGATTGCCCAATGGTTTCGTGGTTTTCTCATCGTGTTTGAGATATCCACCAACATGCAAGGCACTGGTTGTGCTATCCGCGTTCTCAGGCCTCCTCAGTTGTAATAACAACTTTCTTGGTTTTGGTTTCCTCCAACTGGTTGTGTATTGGTTGTGTTATCCTTTAATCTCCTCCCCCCCTTGCCTCTTGGAGTTTCAGTCTCTTTCGGAATCTTTCTCGAGGTTCCTTCCCTTTTTTGGGGGAGCTTCCTCCTTTCTCACCTTTCCAGATCGGCCAGGGAGTTCCTTTCTCTTGGGAAAGCCTTCCCCATTCTTGCCTTTCTTGCGCCGCGGGTCCGGTCCTGGGATTATCCAAGCCACGCTTCTTCGCCTGTTGACGTTCTTTTCGGAAATCTGCCTCAACGTCCTTCTTCTTAAGCAGCGGCGGGTGCGAATCATCATCTGATCAGAAACTTATCATCCTTCCTGGTGTGCAGGAGGATCCGACATGCGATTCTGGTACTCGTGGTCTCTTTTGTGCCGCCCATGCTGTGGACCGGGAGGGGGGGGGGGGCGTCGGTCCACCCGACAGTGGTCTCGATGTCCTTGTACGTAAATGAACCGAAATTTTCCGAGCAGACCTGATTCTCTATCAGGAGGCGGCTAAAGAGCCGCCTCGGGCACCGGTTGGTCAGCAAATGTCTGCCAGGGTTTAGGGTTTAGGGTTTAAGGGTTAAGGGTTAAGGGTTTAGGGTTCACTACATGCCCCAGCTCTGACCGAATTGCTCGCGCCAACCTCCCCCGCCCCTCCCTGGTTTTGGGCTGAGGGTTTAGGGCCTGCAGTCCTGAACATCACAGACCGTCTCGGATTCACGGCACGGGCACACCAAGGCGGCGGCTGATCTGGGCACATGGATCCCAAACCAACCGGGCCGGGGGAGTTGTTTTTGAATTTGCTGAGGTATGCTATGTGAGATGACTGCTTGATACTGTTGCTTGGGGCATGTTTTGTTTCTTTGCTTGACATTCTGCGGGTGTTTAGTTTATTCTCGGTCAGTCTCGGGCCCCCCTTAATCGAGGGTTTGATTTTATTCTGCGGCAGTCTGGGTGGGACTAATTAGGGTTCAAAAAGGGCTCAAGGTTCAGCCGAAACAGAAGAGCCAGCAATACCATCGGAATCTGACTTGCCGAGACGCGGAAGCAAGCAAGCAGGCGAGCTGGGACATCGCATTGTGTTTTGTCCGCACCTGCGGGCTACAACAGCTAGTCTTGCTGCATCTGTCGCATTCCGTTGCATGAGACACCAGCTTTAAACAACTGCCCTGGGATTGTGGAAGCATTCTAACGACTCCTTGACATCAGTTAGTTTGTTGATTCTTCGTGCCACACCGCACTTTGGATCGAATCCGTTCATTGGGCACTGATGTGCAGGAGCCCGCAAAAAACGTCCTTGCGGTGTGCACTGCTCGCTGAACGGAGTCCCAAGGATAGGGGGATGCTAAAACGTAGTACGCAGAGGGCAGATTGCAAACGCCCATTGTGTCACAACCTCAGCCACACCGTGCAAGCCCTACACCGTTGCCGCCGCACGGGCACGGGCACAGGGCATCGTCCGACACGCAGACCTGTCGCTCACCTGGGATATGCAGCCTAAGCCTGACCCTGGTCAAACCATGTCCGCCTTGCCATGCTTTACAAGTTTCGCCCTCCAGGTAGCACATGTGGTTAATGGGAACACTGGGCTGGGCACTGATGAGTTGTTCATCCTCAGAGAAGTCCTGGACGAAACCTCAGAAGGTCTATATAGGCCACAGTCAAGCATGCTGCGTGTTCTTCCCGATTCCTCTGAGGCTACATGTACACCGGCTTTCTTGGGTTTCGTCTAGACGAGTTTCGCAAAGAATGCTGGTGCCACAGGGCACAAGTCGTCAGACTTCTGTCAGCTAGGCGCTTCGTGCAAGTCTTCCTGAAACGCAGGCATGTGTTCAACGAGTTCAAGGCGCTGGGATGCGCTGGGCCCGTGGCATTTCTTCTGACCATTGCCGCAGAAGAGCGGGCACTCCTCCCCCTGCCGATGAAGTGTAGCTGTGGCGACTCTTTTCGTAACACGTCTGCATTTGAGATAAAGCTTTGGGGAGAAGATGAATTCTTTCTTTGGCTGCTAGAACTTGCCTTCTTTGAATTGTTTGAAAGCTAGCATGTCAACAGCGAGCTAGCTGTTCACTTTTTGCTGGCATGTGGAAGGAACGTTCTAGCACCTAATCCTGCACGCCTCGTGTGGGTATTTCCCAAAATAAGGGTACCCCCATATACCCCAATTCACAAAATTTCCCTGAAAAGGATTTAAAAAAGGGTACCCCCTAAACCCTAAACCCTAAACCCTAAAACCCTAAACCCTAAACCCTAAACCCCCATGTGGTATGTGGTGAGCTTGCTCCAAGATCTTCAACCATCCTCAAATCGGCAATTTTCGGGCCTTGGATCGCCAGCAACCACCCGTTAGAAGGTTTCCGATCTGATGGTCCTTTTTTGGGGGGAGCCCTACTCCTAAACCCTATAAACCCTAAACCCTAAACCCTGAACCTTGAACCCTAAACCCTAAACCCTAAA
The DNA here is from genome assembly GCA_905221605.1 of Symbiodinium natans. Taxonomy (NCBI): domain Eukaryota; class Dinophyceae; order Suessiales; family Symbiodiniaceae; genus Symbiodinium; species Symbiodinium natans. The sequence continues at coordinate 553,998 of CAJNDS010002214.1, read as the reverse complement.
CCCTAAACCCAAAAATGGGTACCCAAAAAGGGACCCAAACAAGGAAGCTTTCGACGCAGCTTCCCCTGGGCCTTGAATCGGCAGCCTGCTCCAGGGCAGGACTTGGCCTCGTCGCAAGTGGATCTATGATTAGGGTTTAGGGCTTGGTTTGGGGTTTGGGGTTTGGGGTTTGGGGTTTGGGGTTTGGGGTTTGGGGTTTGGGGTTTGGGGTTTGGGGTTTGGGGTTTGGGGTTTGGGGTTTGGGGTTTGGGGTTTGGGGTTTTTTTTTTGCCACCCGCCTAGCTGACACTCAGGCCACGTTGCAGGGACCAATACCGGTAATATGATCTTCCATCCAAAGGTTTGGGGTTTAGGGTTTAGGGTTTAGGGCGTGCCAAACGGAAGCGCGCTTTGGGAGCGCGCGGTAGTCTGCAGACTCCATGCGTTCACACTCCAGGATCCCGTTCTGCCTTGCGTTGCCCCTGCTTCAGAGAATCCTTGTCCAACAAGATGCTACAGTAACAGTGCTGCAGTGCAGGGAACAAAGAGAAGCCTCGAAGGCATGCAGCATGCACGATGGACAATCAGCAAAGGCAGTTGTGGCACCCGGGCCAGTCCTCAAGCAGGCCACATCAGGCCACGGCCCTAAACCCTAAACCCTAAACCCTAAACCCTAAACCCTAAACCCTAAACCCTAAACCCTAAACCCTAAACCTATATCTCTGATGTTTTTACATCGCTATTTGCTATACCCGGCCCACTTTCCCGGCCTCTGTTCCACAAGGGCATGCATCATAATCGGCTGCACAGCCAACCGACGGCTGGACCGAGCCTGCGAGTCCCCATTCTTTCGTATAATTTGAGTCGTTACCCTAAACCCTAAACCCTAAACCCTAAACCCTAAACCCTAAACCCTAAACTTTGAACCCTAAACCGTTACTTCGGGAGGCAAGCGGCACTGGTAAGGTCAGTCTTGAGAGCTGCTTCGGGGGAACGAGTCTGGAGTTTAGAGATATCGATAGGAATGTACCCTATGTAATCCCTTAAAGGGTATATGTAGGGCCCCAATTCCTTCATTCCCTGCTAAACACCATCCTCAAAGCTCGCTGTTCAATTCGGAGTCCACTCTCGGTGCAGCGAGGGACGAAGCGATGAGCCCTCCGGCGAGTAGTTCACCACCAGCGGGCAAGCGACCTGCAGGGTAATTTTTGTTTGTTTTGGGGGGTTTCGGGTTTAGCATGTAGGGTTTAAGGGGGCATACCTACATTGGCGTGCCAACAGTCCTGTCGGAATCCATTGGTGATTCTTGTGGCCAGTTCAGCATGAACTCGTCAGCTGTTCCCTGCGGAACTTTTGGGTCTAGGGTGTGCCTGACTGCCTAATTCTGATAGCCTCCGCAAGACCTAAGCTACTTGCATGTGCTAAATCCGAAATCGTCTCTCGCTGATAGGGTGAACGTGATGCAGCGTGGACCCCCAACTTTGTGAAGTAGGCTGTTGAACTGACACTGGGCAACTGATTGCAGGCTGCAAGATGCCCGGGGAACCTCCCCTTCTGGGCAGTCTGGCTTGCAGTAGCCTGGCTCGGTGGAGCGGGTATGGATTGCTATGTCTAGACCCCATGCGAGGTCGGAGACCTAGGCTTCGCTTGCCAGGTGAGAGAAACGCACCGGACCCTGAGTGCCTAGAGCCGTCAAGCAGGCAAAACATGCAGGAGCTGTCGTGAGAACGCCAATGAACACCTACCTCAAGCCAGCACAGAGAGGCCTCCATTTAGTGGCAGGCATTGGCGGGTCGCCCGAGAAAACGCCGTGGCAGCCTGACCCAAACCCCGGACCAAAGCCAAACGATGCTACAATCCCCTTCAGGTTGGAATGTTGTCAGAAGCATGTTCCGCAAAAATCATGGCCGCAGGAAGATCCACAAGGGAAGTGCCCGAAATGATGAATGCAGGTTCCTGGTACCAACTAGTCGGCTGAAAACGGCAGAACATGGACCTTCTGGCACAAGAAGGAGTTCTGGCCCTTGCACTCGTTCCAGCAGTTGGTCGACTGAGGCGCCGTGTGCGGGTGCCCGTGTGGAGCTGTTCTCGGGACCAATTGCGGGGGTCCTCAAATCTCCTAAGCCTATCTACTTACTGCTGGTTAGCAGGGAATGAGGCAATTCGGACCCCATATATACCCTCTAAGGGATTAAAAAGGCTACCTCATGAGGCTCCATGTACCTACATAAGGAATACTTGGGCCTAAAAGTCTTTCCTACATAAGGACTTTTGGGCCCAAGTATATAAAAATACGGTACATGGACCCTTAGGGTAAGCCTAAGCTTCCGATGAGCTCGTCCGTTATAGTGTGCCATAGTGCGTTGAAATCCTTTGCATGAAAGTGACGGAATGTGAGAAGAATAACTCATGGAGGCAATGCCGCGCCCTACAAGTAGCTCAAATGACCCTAAGCGCCCTAAAGGGCCCTAAGAAAGCCGAAAGCCTTCAGAAGACCTAAGAAGTCTCAGAGGCCAAGGCCGAACGGCTCCGGGAGCTTACAACCCGGCTTAGGTTCTCAGGATGCCTCTGAAGCTGTGGCTTAAGCTGAGTGGCCCGCATAGACCCTAAGGCCTAAGGGCCTTAAAGGGCCCTAAAGGGCCTTAAAGGGCCCTAAAGCATCCTAAAGGGCCCTAAAGGGCCCTAAGGGGCCCCTGAGGGGTCCTAAAACCCCAACACTTTGCAGGTTTGGGCCGTCGACGGCTTGACGTGAATCCAGGTGGCACACTCCTTCCAGGAAGCCAGGAAGTTGCCTTCGGAGTCGAAGCCTTCAAAACGCAAGTCTCTTTCTGCCTGCTGACTGCTGAAAGTCGACACGTCCGGGCGTATGAGAGTTTCCTCGTTTTCCTCAAAGCCGTCCCTGAAGCCCCGCCTCGTCAACTGCTTCCTCACAAATCACTTTATGTTCAGCAAGGTGGCTTTTGTGCTCGCACTCTTGCTCATCATTCCCGCATTGGACAGGGCAGCGGTAAGCAACTCGGCAGAGCTCCAGATGCCAAACCGCACATACAGCATTTCGCATGGTCATATGATTTTCAACATCGTTGTCGTAGCTGCAACTCACACACAAACAGCCGTAGGCGACCCTTTGTAAGTGGAGCGTTTCTGATATCAAGCAGACCTGAAATCCTGAGTTCCATCCTAGACCCTAACATTCCGGAAAGTCTCGCACTGCATCAGGCACCGAACCAACAGTATACACGTGCGCACACTTGAAAGCCGTTCTTGATGCCCGGACATCCAGTTGCGAAGTCCACTCGCGGAGCGCAAAACTCTTCCTCGGTCATGAGAAGGGGGGGGGGGGGAGCTCATGCCGCAGGAAGCCTCATGTAGGTACTGTATAAGGGCCAGAACAGCACATGCCGTGGGTGATCCATGTCTCGCGCCACATGCAAGCGCTCTTCCGGCGAATCCAGCGGCTTTTACGGAGGATATCGAAGCTGTGCGTCTGCTGCGAACCCCGGGCTTTGCCGAGGTGCTCGGCGGGTGATGCACCGCTGCGCATTCAAGCCGCAGGGGCAAGGATCATCGGACGGGACGCAGACCTCGAGGACCTCCCCTCGTTGGCCATCTTCGCTGAAGTCCTTCGCTGATCAGACATGGTGCAGAGCCGTAGTGTGGGCAGCAAGGTTCTGTAGTGAACCAGGAAAACCCTCCAAGAACGAAGAGTGGCAGCCACACCCCATTATGCATGCCAAAGCAGCATGGGATGGAAGGCGAAGGCTCAACGACCCGTGAAGACTATGGGTCTTCCCATGCTGGGCTCTGTGGTAACAACCTCTTGCAGCTGGGGCTCGACAACGTCACATTTCTTCTCCGTCGCCTGGACAAGTGGCATCTGCCGCATGCCCTCGTAAAGGGATCCCGAAGGTGGCATGCTGACATGCAAAAAGGGAGAAAAACCTACCTGCGATGCGGAGGGCAACATATTCTTTTGCACTGGCTTCCAGTATCTTCTTGCTGGTCAGGACCCTGGGTTCATGTGAAGATCTCGACACCCTTCTACGCCCACCGCATCCCTGACCCATCTTGAACCCTGTCTCCGTCTCCTGGCAACTGACTGGACAGGGCCGCGATGTTGGCTGGCAGGCTTCCCTTGGCTGCCTGAAAAGAGGACTGCAAGATTCAGCCTTCCTCACATAGTTGTTCAGCTTAGTTGTGGGCCCTTCATGTGGATAAAGCTGCAGACTTCGGGCTTCTACTCCTTTGCAAGATGCCGAGAGGTATGGTGCAGCTGAGCCCACGGCCCCTGCTCATCCTGGGCACAGGGAAAAGGAAGTTGCTCTGAGATGGTTGCAGCTTCTTACCGCTTCCACTTCTCAACTTAAGTCTTATATTATTGGATTTGCTACAGTCATTCGTCTCTACTGACATTGGAGTCGTCCTACCCCTGCGATTCTCTGATAGGCCGCCCTTCGATGGGATCGTGAGCTTCGTTTCCAAGGACAAATTGAGCAAAGGCTCCGTCCATCTGCACAGCTTGGCATTCTGGCTGCAGGGACAAGACCTGAAAACGGAAGCACTCAGGTTCACGCGCTCTTACGGAGATCCCTACACCCTTGCCCTCAGGCCCGAAATGGCCCAAACACCTTATTATATACGAAGGCCTTTGGGCCCAAAAACCCTACAAAAAAGAGCCCGTTTAGGGTTTAGGGTTTAGGGTTTAGGGTTTAGGGTTTAGGGTTTAGGGTTTAGGGTTCACTGCACCCGGGCGGCCGGGATATGGGCACGCACGTCTCGGAGCCCCCCACGCTGAAGTCTGGGGCACCTCGGCTCGCTTCGGGGGACTTCAGGGTCAAGCGAAGCACTCAAGTGGGGATGTCCCCCTTATACTCAGAGTCCTTAGTTTAGGGACTAGAATAGGGGGGGGGTACGAGAATTATTAGTAAGGACTGTTCGTATTAAGGGGGGGAAACATCCCAACACTCACCACTATGCGGAGTCATCTCGCTGCCGGGGCGCCCTCGGCCGTGAAGGAGATCGGCACACATTTCTTCTCAGTGGGGCCGCAGGTCAATGGGCAGCCAAGACTGGCCTTCGTTGGACTTGTCTTTGCTGTTACCATCTCTGCGGTCCGTGCCCTAACTTGCTTCGCCAAAAGGGTTTAGGGTTTAGGATTTAGGGTTTAGGGTTTAGGGTTGCCAACGAACAACGAGCTGAAAGCCTCAACCTTCTGGCGGCTGAAAGAAGACATTGGTTGCTATCCGGGGCTGGAGATTTTCGCTGTTTAGGTTCTGCATCCTGGACACATCCAATTCTTCACACATGGCTGTCGCTCGCAGCCAACACTCGTGTGCAATGCCATGATCATCAGCAAATCAACATGTGTTTTAAGGATGCTGTCGCGAGACCTGAGCCCGAAACTCCCAACGTCTGCCGACTGTCAATTTGAATGTCCAACGGAATTTCAAGTGCCAAGTGGCTTTCTCGCAGAAAGGCTTTCCTCCTTGGCTGGCCGGGCATTGGACAGCATTCTCCCCGCAGCCGCAGTTGTAGGGATCGCCACCTTCCAGCCGAGAGCCAGGATGGGTCCCCCCCCCCCCCACATGTGCTCACTTGAGGGCACATGCAAACAGGCGCACAGAATCCCAGTCCGCTCTCCATGATAACAAGGCACATACGGAGGTGAAGTAGCGCTCGCCCTTCGAGTCGTAGTTCACCTCTTATAAAGGCTTAGTTTCTGTGTGCGCTGTGCGTGATTCTGCAGTGTGTTATTGCCCATTGCTTGGGAACCTCAAGTCGGGCTGAGCACTCCTTGGGCCAAGTGGCTAAGTGGCAGACGCCCTCGTAGGCACCGCAGACCAGGGGGCAGGTGGCCGCGACACCGAAGACGCAGGTCTCCCTGCCGCCATCTGAGGGACACCTCCGAAAACGGAACGATGTTGCCGAAGGCTTGCTGACGACTTCTAAGCGCGATTAAGATCGATCTAGCACCTCGAGCATGCGCACATGGTTACTTAACTCAGACACCAGTGTGCATTTGCACGTCACCACACCATGTCTGCAGGGCCATGTGGCATCTGCACTTTCATTGTGGCGTCGCTCGCGCCCCAGCTGCCGGGGAATGACAGAATGACAAACATTCCAAATGTGAACTGACGAAGTTGCAGGACCTACAGACACACTCGGCGTTGCGCGTAGAGATGTCGCACACGCAAGATCACTCGCGATGCACAACACAATATCGGGGCCAATGAGTTGACAGGATGTGGCAGCATGTGGAGCAAAAGGTGTGTGATCGCAAAGTGTGTGATGCTGTTCAGTGCCGACAGGCGCGTGACCACGGAGTTTCCCCTCCGGGCAATCTTGGAAGTACAAGAGGCCCCGACGGCGACAATTCTCTTTAGGAAGGTGTCGGGTTAAAGAAGATCTAGAAAAGAGGGGTGTGTGTGTGTGTGTGTATGTGTGTGTGCCACTTCCCTGACATGCAGGAATATTCAGTATGTCTGCCGGGGCAGACCGCGCCAGAACGTGCAGCAAAGCCATCTTTGAGTCAAAACTACGAGTAACTAGATGATGAAGGGCCTGCGCCACACTTTGCACCCCGGACCCCAAATGTCAACCTCAACCCACCGCAAAGCTACCAGCAAAGGCACTTGGTCATGGTGGTCAGGTCGCATTCTGTGGGGCAGCTCCTGGGTTGATATGGGTTGATGAGCAGAGCTTTCGTTTGTCTGGGTGTGTTCAAGCTGCCCGGCCACGAGCCAGAACTCGGGCCTTAGGGTTTAGGGTTTCTCTCTCTGCCGCTGCATCCCAAAGGTCCCACTGCGTGAGGCAGCCAAACACCCACTCAGATTAGCAGGCGTGAAACATTCAAGCCATGTCATGCCGGAGCATCAAGCTGAATGGCGACCTCAGATGCCTCCACCTCAGCCTTCACTTTCTCCAACCACGGCCCAGGACATTCAGACATTTCTATCACTACCTTCTGTCGCTCAGCATTCTCATCACATATCGGACACATTTCTCTGCAAGTCGGAAGCAAAACATCATCACATAGAAAGAGGCGAACATAGAACGTGTGTTGCATAATGTTCTCCAGGACGCAGCGCAGGATCCCCCGCACAACCGCGGCAGTTGCCTGCACATCCACTGCCGCACGAACACCCAGCCGTCCCTTCTTCGCAAGGTCAGCAGGCAAACGGCACCACGCCGAATCTGCAGAAACCACCACTCGCCACCAAAGAATGTACCCTGAACATCTCGCCAGCGCAAACCACAATATGCATCACGCACTGCTTGAAAACCCACATTTCCGCCAGCTGATTTCATCACCAACAGGGACTGGAGCCACCGAACTCGCATGGACTGCCAACACACTCTATCATGGGCAGCGTCCGCATCGACGCCATGTTGCTTGAGGAAATTCTGAAGGGCACGGTGCCCAATGTTCTGCGGCCCCGTGCGAACCCCGCGCGCTCCCGCCTGTCTGTGCGCAGAGTGGAAAGAGCGCAGTGCCGAACCAGTGAGGTCATTCCATCCACGTCTAAACACATGCCCAGCCCAGTCCCAAACAGCTCCGGCTAACAACTCATCCCAGAATATGCCAAACGACGCCAGCCAGAGCTTCACCGCATGCCTCGCGTGAGCAATGCCATCGGGGTCACGCGCCGCTACTCTCAACATCCATCCAACCAAAGTCACTTGCAACACCCTGAGTCTCCGGAATGCTGTTTGTGTGGGTGCCACAATGCACAGCAACCACCGAATGGACGAGGTCACCAAGGACTCAAACATGCTAAGCTTGCGCTGCCTCGACACATGGGGATGTTTCAAAAGCGCCGCATTGGTTGCAAAGGCCGCCATCGCTCTTCGAAGCAACTGATCAATCTGGTGAGCGTCGCCGGTAGATACCTGGAGGATCATCCCCACAAAGCGGGCATCAGAGACATGCTGAAGTAACGGCAAGCATTCCAAGCTTCTGGGAGCCTGCAGGCCAAGGGTGCATGTCTTGCGTGTATTCAACTTCAAGCCAAGTCGAGCCAAGGTTGCAACCACACATGGCATCAATCTGCAATACTGCGCCGAGGCAGAGAAAAAACACGTGGCGTCATCAACAAACCATAAGCCCCACAGACTGAAAGCCGCAGCGACGAAACGAAAGAGGGAGTTTCCCCATTTTTCTCCCATTCCTCTGTTATCACATCATAGGTGTCAGCCACGCAGTAGCTGAACAACACTGGAGAGTGTGTAGCACCCTGCTGCGTTCCAACCCTCTGTAAAGTCACCCACTCCTCCTGCAAGAAATGGAAGCAGAGGCTGCCAGATGAGAGTACACACGCCAGAAGTAGAAGGGATCGTCCTACGTCAGGGCGCCACCTCCTAAGCATCCACGACACAAGCGCACTTATTTTCAAGCTGTCATACGCCCCTGAGATATCAAGCTTCACAACAACGACAGGAGCACCAACTGTAGCCACTTCCTGCAACGCAACACTGGCAAGGAAAGCTGCATCAGCAACCCCTTTCCCCTTGACACTGCCAAGGCAACTCTTCGGAGCAGGCCAGACAAGCAACAATCTGCGAGTGCAAAGCTTTGTCAACACTTTCAAAACTACTTCTCCCAGTACTATCGGCCTCAGCATGCTAGCATCATTGACCCTGGGCTTCTTTGGCAACAGGACAACCCAACCCACGAGCAAGCCAGTGTTGCACAGCTCCTCTGGCGCCTCCAACATGTCATTGAACACGGAGGCCAGTCCACGCACGCCTTGAGGACTCTGAGCAATACACTGCAGCAACTCCACACTAACCTTCGAGATACCTGTAGTCTTGCCCATCTTCATCGACTGGAGGCAATCCTGAACTTCATCCTCGCTGAAAGGTTGCTCATCGGCATGCAGACCACGAAATAAAGCAGGCACATCCACCCCATCCTCAGGCAAGGAAAATTTCTGGTCAAAGAAGTTCTTAACCTCCTGGGCCACTCGCATCGTATTTCCGTGGTGAAGGACAACCATCGGCCACAGCGCCGACTGCAAGGACTGCTTTTTCAGCAAAAGCCTCCGAGCACGCCAGTTGCCTGACGCCGCTTGGTGCACCAGCCATGCCCTCCACTTCGCCTTCGCCTCCTGCGTGGACACGGCAATTTCGAAGGAAAGTTGTTTGCGAACAGCTGGATCGGGACATGCAGAGCGGCTGCGACAGAGGGCACGCACTTGGAGCAGGATCTTTATAGCGGAGACTGCTGCGAGGGCTCGATGCCACAGCAGCGAGGTCTTGCAACCGCCGCAGCTTCTGATGCAGGGGCCCGTCTGTCCGAAGTTCATGAGTCCAGCACTGGACAGCCTCCGGGTTTGTCACCACCATCTTTCTAGGCATGCGGGACCACAACTGCCGCCGCCTGACTGCAACCAAGGGATCCTTTGTTGCATTCATGAGGGTTTCAGCAATCACACACGCATGGTCAACTCCCAACATCTGTTGCACATCAAGCCGAACTGTATAGTCTGCCCACGGAGCGGCCCCATCCTCGCCAACAGTGGCCGCTTGGTTACAATATGCATTGTTGCAAAGAACATAGTCAATCGCTCTATGGCGCCATGTAGATCCCCTGTTATTCGAAAGGACTGTTGTGCCCAGGGCCTCAAGCATGCTGCAGACAAGCAAGCCACGATCAGATCCTGTCTCATCGCGGTAAAGGTCAAAGTTGAGATCACCCAACAGGATTACCGGCATCCCTTGCTGCACCTGCTTTGCCACCGAAGTGAGGACGCTCTCACACGCTTGTTGCAAGTCAGACAGTGGCCGGCCAGAATGAGCCAAATGGACATTTTAAAATAGCATCGCTTTGCTCGAACCTTGCAATCTCATGCACGTCGGCTACAATGCTGACGCCAGTTTTGGCATGCTGCAGCAGCATCTTCTCATTGCCATGGAGCTGATTGTTATCAACCTTGCGTGTCACCCTGTTTTCCCCCAAGAAGAATTTCGCCTGGGTCCACGAGCCAACCTCCAGGTTCTGCTTGCCAATGCCGAGCTTCGTAGACAAGAAGTCGGCCAACATAGCGACACCTTTGCCGACCTGACGCAACTCCGGAGGCTTGTCAATGGAGCACCAGAGTGGCGCAGTCATTTTCGAAGCGAGTGTATCCCGCACTTCCATCTGCTGACGACGCTTTTCCGACATGCTCAGGTCAGGGGGGAACTTCAGCACCACCTTGCCAGCAGTAGGACACCTACCGAAAAGACGTATCTCCAACACCTTTGCTGACAGAAGTGCCTCACTCAAAACCCCAGTGAGCTGATCAAGAACGGAGTCTTTTGAGCGACCCTCCTTCCACCCACCCACCACAATGTCAAAAGAAACTTCATCAGGGGGCGGAGCTGCGCGGAACCCGGCATGTGATCCGGGAGATACCGGTGACGTGGGCCGAGACCCTGCAAGGCATCCATTCTCCTGGTTTGGGTTTCCATCATGTCCTCCATGTTCCTACCGAGCTCTGTCTGGCGAGATTCGATGTCCCGGATTTGAGCACTCTGAGCAGCTTGACCCTCATGGAGCACCTGCAAGGACTGGGTCACCGGAGCAAGGTGCAAAGCAAAATTATTCGCCACCGCTGATTGGATCGCCAAGAGCATCTCTTGTTGCATCAGCGCTCCCTGCTTCGCCCGCTTCTGGGGAGATTCATCCCCTTCAGCAACAGAAACGATCTGCAAATCATCAGACATGCCCCACAAGGCACAATGGCACAGCTGATATCTGCTATACCCTCTTCTAGAATGGGGGCCTTGAACCCGAATGCCTTGAGCAGTAGCCTTGAGCCGTAGCCATTTAGGGTTTAGGGTTTAGGGTTTAGGGTTTTTGAGCATCTCAAGGGCGCTGCAGTCTGCCATGTTTTGGTGGTTGGGTTTGCTTGGGATGGCAGCGTGTCTGGAACAAGTTCTGGGTGTGATCACTTGCTGTCGGCGGCACTCGTCCACTCCACTGAAGCAATAATCAATATAATTGCTTCTCCTTAGCCCGGCTTCGGACACGCAACATGCGAATGCAACTGTCTACCATGGTTCCTTCTGAAGCATCACCGCTGCATGCTACCGCATTGGGCGTTGAAAGCTGCCGCACTCTGCTCCACTGCACTCGCAAACAAGCGGCCAAAAACCCGCTGGCGTCGTGACCCCGGCATGGATCTGGCACTTCTTCTGTGAAGCTTGGCACGTAAGTGGGCAAACTTCCCAGATCGCCTTGGCTTGTGCACATGCACGTGGTCGGGATCTGCAGTGCACAGATTCCTGCTACCAGTACATGACTCGTGCCTGCCTGACCTAACGGAGTCAACCGAGTACATCATGCGCAGCGCAACGGCAGCTTGTGGACTCATTCGTCTGCTGGCAAGGGTCGCGTGAATTGCAAAACGTGAGCTGTGTCTCCTGCGCCAGACTGTCTGCTTTCCCTCAGTTCAAGTCCAGAGCCTTCTTTCGTTCGTGGCTTTCGGCCCTACAGCATCTGGATTGAGCACTGCGCACTTGATGTGACTGGACTGCATGCCTTCAGCCTCTTCGTGGGACCACTGTGCCATGGTGTGCAAGTACGCCTCACGAATCCACCGTAAACGGGACATGACGTCATCCGGAGAAAGCTCCTCGTTGACGCAGGTCAGCTCATCATCTTCGCACACGCAGCCCGTTTCCGTGATGCAAGATTCACGGCCTGACGTGTGGGGGGAAGATTAAAGGATGGACCGTTGCGAGCTGCACATCTTAAACCCTAAACCCTAAACATCCCTAAACCCTAAACCCTAAACCCTAAAACCCGGGGCTCTACAGTTTCCATCTTTTGTGTCCTCTCTCAGGGTGCACTTCAGCAACCCCCTCGCGATTCCCTGTGATCTCCAGCGGGTTTTTGCGGTAGAATTCAAGTCGGGATCTTAACCGAAGCGCTTTGAACCCTAAACCCTAAACCCTAAACCCTATAAACCCTAAACCCTAAACCGTGAAGAGTCTTATAGAGCCCTGGGATTGCACAAGATATCAAAAAAAATATCCGGCCAACCGAACCGAGCCCAAACATCAAACAACCCAGGTTCAGAAGGTAGAAGTCGCTGACCTTTTGGGGTAGGACGCGAGAACTCCCTCCCTTTGCAAGACTGCTCTCTGGCTCACGTAGTGACCCCTAAACCCTAAACCCTAAACCCTAACCCTAAACCCTAAACCCTGAACCCTGAACCCTAAACCCTAAACCCTGAACCCTAAACGGCCCTAAACCCTGAACCCTGAACCCTGAACCCTGAACCCTGAACCCTGAACCCTGAACCCTGAACCCTGAACCCTGAACCCTAACCCTAAACAGGTGGGCCAACACAACTCTGGGATCCGCTTCGCTTACGAACCAGGCTCAACGGTCAACCCGACTGTTGCTACTACTTGGGATGTTCCACCTTAAACTAACAGTCCTTAATAGGGATTAAGTACCCCCGATTAGAATCCCTAGTAGCCCTAGTAAGGACTGTTAGTACAAGGGGAACATCCCAAGCCACTACTGCTACAGTTTCATTTGTGGAAACGAACCGCATCGATCGGTGGTGAAGCGGGCCCGGGAAGCTGCACAGTCTTTGCCAGGATGGGCTATTAGGCCCCATAATCCCCCTTTTAAGGGCCTTTTTATGGGGTTATAGGGTATAATAGCCCGTCCTGGTGTGCATGTGCAGGATTATCGCAGCGGAGATATACTTCTGACTGTTCCATCCCCCAATCAAAGTGAGAACGCTGCACATCCGGCCTGATGCGTGAATGCATTTGGCCGCTTCTCCGCAGACTGCTGGGCCTAGGCACACAGGCATCAAAGAGCTTCCAACACAACATCCAACACACCAGTTGGAAAGCCTGAACAGGCCCGGCGATCTCTTGCGACCCCAGCGTCAGGGAGAGTTGATGCTCTGACACCACGTGTCGCCTGGGATGCTGATGGAGCAAGATTCTGCTGTTCGGTCTCTGAGGTTCGGGCTTCGTAGATTTTGAGATTAGGGCTTGGGGCTCGAGATACGGCCTGCGAGTTTCTGAGCTATTGCAATGCCCACCTTGCACTTTTCTACATGGCTAGCTGCATCGGAGTGTTGAACACATCCTATCTATCCGACTCGATTGTCTATCCTGTTGGGATTCCAGACTTGATAACCCCCACCCCGGAACCTCTAAGCCGGACAAGCAGCCTAACTTCGGAAAGCCTAAGCCCCTACTCTAGCAGCCTTAGGCTTCAAAGGAAGGTCTTCCAGAAACACCCGCCGGCATTGTTTTGCACAGCGCTTACGTCGCACTCTGAAGAGAACACATGGTGCAAACCTGACCTAAGAGCCATGTACCCTCAATCCTCCATCCAGTAATCTTTCAAATCGTGCTGGAAGTGTTGGCAAAGGTCCGGCTGAATTACTTGTCCCAAAGATCTTCTTAGCTACTTAGTCGGTTTCTTCTCTCGCCAGTCACTGCTGCAATGCCATGGCTTTACGGAAATAAAGGACCCCCCTAAGATACACCGCCCAAATCGTAAGATTCCCTTATACAAGGGGGCACCAATAAGGTACCCCTAACATCCCAAAGTAGAGGTACCCCCTAATATACTAATCCTTCTTCTAGGAACCCCCAAAATACCATACTCCTTCTCATTGGAACCCTCAAAACACCTTTGGTTTCGGAAACCCCCATGTCTTTGCGACTACCCCGGCGCCTTGCTGATTGGTGCACTCTTGCTCCCAGACGCTGTGACAGGGACAACCTTAGCATCTTCTTGCTCACTGCTTCGCGATCCTGGCTGCCCTAACTCTGCAACATGACCCCAAGCTGATCTGGGGGCCGGCATTTTACGACAGTAGGGGTATACCTCCTTGGGGTCCTTAGTACAAGAGGATCCTACGATTTCAGGATCGTAAGCCCCCACCCCTAAACCCTAAACCCCTAAACCCTAATTAAACCCTAAACCCAAATTTCTGCTCACAATGACTTTGCAAACCAGGCCAAGGGTCGCTTGTCTGCTTCCACGCAGAACTCGTTCTCGGCCAGCCCGTAGCCCCCGGAGCCGTCGCTGCCGGGGTCATCTTGAATGATGTTGCCCGCTTCCTAGGGTTTAGGGTTTAGGGTTTAGGGTTTAGGGTTTAAGGTTTAGGGTTTAGGGTTTAGGGTTTAGGGCTTGGGGTTTGGGGTTTAGGGTTTAGGGTTCTGAGTTAGAGATGACCTCTGGACCGGGTCCTTCACGGGTCGCGTGTTCGGTATAGCACGCTCAGAGCGGTTCAGCCGCAGTTTTCAACAGATCAGTCAGAGCTGCTTTGTTTGCTTGCCTTCAGTCAGCAGCATCAACGTCAGTGCGGCACACCAGCACACGTCTTCTTGTTAGCCCAGGGTCGTCGTATGACAGCTCGGTGCACTTCTTCCTTTGTCAGCAGAAGCCGAGGGCCCAGGGTTGAGGGTTAATGCCGAGCCAGCATTTTGCTTTTGACTCACGCATCCAATCTACGTCAGTTTACCAAATCTAGCGCAGAGCCACCAAGAAATGAACGTGAGCTTGGGATCTGGGCTCCTTTGCATTTCCTGTTTGTCAAACACAGAGCTGAGGAGATCCCTTAAGCTTTCATTCTTTAGTTCTGGTTGCCTCTCGGCAGAGGACAGAGGAAACCTGCCAACAGATTCACGAACGCACTACGAGGGTATACGAACATCCAAGCCGCTGATTCGACTGGCAAAACCTGAGCTCGACAGGGCGTAGGCTGAGAGGCTGTCTCGAGTGAGCAGAGGTGCGTGCACATGGCCACTTGGTAGCGTGTGTCAAAAGAACAGCAGCTACAGCACTTGCTGCTTTGACATCCTGCCCTGCAGATGTCTCTGTCCTATCGAAACTGTCTCTTTGAGGCTCTGAAGATGGCGCTTACAGCGATGCCTCTTCAGAAACGAGGTAAGTTAAATTATGTACGCAACGAATTAATTCTCTGAATGTAAATATGCGCTCGCCCCCCCCCCCCCCGTGGTGGAGGGGGTGGGGTTGCAAAATTTAAACATCATTCTCAAAAACTCAAAGCTGCGGGCTCATAGCTCTAAACAACTCACAATTCTCAGGTTTGAAAAACATCAGAAAGACCACTCTTGGGTCACAACTTTTCTTGGAATTTCGAGCCTGGCTTTTGGAATCTTGGACTTCTAGGCCCGAAAATTCCGGAGGGGGGGGTTCGGGGCTTTTTTGGACTTCGACTCCGGGGGCCTACTAATTTTCGTAAACCCCTCCTTGGTCCTTGATTGACACCTGAATCCTTGATCCAAGCAGCCGGGGACAAGGACCTTGCACCTTGCTGAGGCAGTAGGGGCTGCCGGCCGCGGAAAAACCTTTGCAGGACTGGCATCTCCGGCCAATGTGTCACTGGCGCTTCAAAGCGCCTCCAACCCGAAGCCTTCGTAATTTACACCACTTAATCCCAAAGACCTGACGGGATCAGGACTTTCACTCATCGGAAAGTTCAAGCGTTGTCCTTCATCACTGCTGCTCATAGCTGTTGTCGAACTCCACGCAATCGATCGTCAGTGGTCTAGTGAGAAGTGTCGGTCGCACTTTGGTTTTGTTTGAGCATGTCTGAGCCATATGGAGCTTGCGAAAAAAAGATTCCGGCATCACCATCATCACACGACCCGGGGAATTGCTGCTGGACAGGAAGCTACCACCAAGTTGAAGCAAAACATGTGGGAGCGTGGGGAGCTTCTACTGCGTCAAGGCGCTGGGAAAGTTTAGGATGGTGCAGCAGCCATTGGGGCTGCAAAATGAAAACGCTGCCTTCAAATCCTGCAGCTCTAAATTCTCAGACCCAATACAGCATGCATCTTCGAGTCACTTTGCCGAAAGAATTGGCCATTGTGGGGAGCCGAATGGGCACGGGGATGTGCTGGGCAAATACATGGTGCCACCAAGACATGAGCTTTTGCGTAGCGGGGTGGGTGACTCCGACAGTGGGCAGTTGGCTCACGAGGCGCACTCCCACAGTGCATGGAAACATGGCGAACCTGTCCGCTGTGTTCACGCTACGCACACGCTCCTTATTCTAACATGCGGAAAGCTGGTGCTCGGGCCCTTGGTTTCGGGGACAGTTCAGCTAGCAAACCTGATTGCAATGATTCGCAAATTGCGAGGAAGCCGAGGGGTTAGACACAAAGTCTTCAGAAGGTGTGGATGGGTAGGGGCAGGTGTGTGTTGCCTTGATGTGGTTCTGACCAGCAAGGACGACTGACGAAAGCCCATGCGTGCATGTGGGTATTTCCCACAGTAGGAATACCCCTTTCATACCCGAAAAGAATAGAATGCCCATAAAGGGACCCCCCCTATTTTCGGAAACCCCCCAAATTCTGTCTGTGCGTTCCTGAAAGCATTCTGCTGTTGGGTATATCGCACGGGTTGGTATCCAGGGCTAGCCGAGCTACCGCAGCCATTGCGGTTGTTGTGGCTGGGTACGAGCTTAAAAGATCTCATAGAAGCGGGCTTCAAAAGCCGGTGGTTGGTGGGTCCTTCGCATCAGGAGTCGCACTTCTAGATGATTGTGAGATGTCACATGTAAGGAGAACTAAGTTCAAGTTAAGTGGCGGTTTACTTTTCGTTCATCCAGTCTTCCTTCCCTCCTTCCTGACCTCCGTCCCTCCTGGCTTCCTTCCTTTCCGTTCCCTCCCTCCTTCCTTGGTCCCTCCTCCTTCCTTTCTGCCACCGTAGGTCTTAGGTTTTTACTTGATGCTGATTTTTTGTTGATCAGACGGCCTTTGATGATGAGAAAGTTTTTGTTAAAACTCATCCCGTCCAACTTGCGATGCTGACGGTTTGGGTCCAGAAAGAGCTTTTCCTCATGAGGCCCGCGCAGAGCTCTTCATGTTCTTCGTGGCAAGGGCAGAACCTCATGGCAGCTCTGTATTTCTACTTGGAGGTTTCATGGTACTCATGAACCAATTATAACTGTACTGATAACGGTACGCATAAACCCGTTGGGGCACTTAAAGGCGCATAAGTGGGTTATAAGTGCAGATACAATTGGTTCATGACTACCCTGAACCTCCGAGTAGAAGCCTTAGCCCTGGTGACCCTGGTGGCCCTAAGCCGCAGGTCAATCGGGCCGTCAAAGGTATTCAACCTCGAGCACGACCAAATGACAGCGCACACGCCAACAGTTCTTTCCAAGGCTTTGCTAACGGCGAGGGCTCATTTGCGCTTTCGGTCTAGGTCTATGAGCCTGGGTTATAGGCATTTGGGACGGCAGGACTTCGTATACGGCCGCCCATCTCATGTGAAACCATTCCGAGGCCCAAGCTCCGCTTCAGGGTGGCAAAACTTCTCGGCCGCAAGGCTCCGGTCGGGATACCCTGATGCACGAGCAGTCGGTAGAAGATGGTAGAAGAATACGAGAATAAGGGACCCTAATAAGACACCCAAATAGAAGGCTTCGCTTATGATAAGGACCCCAATAAGGTACCCCTAATTTCGGAAGCCCCCCAACTGCCTTCAAATTACCCAGAGACATAAGACCCAAACAACAAAGCTGTGACCTGAATCCTACACAGCTGGGAAACTGCAGCCCAGGAGAGTGGCGACAAAGAACATCGAAAGACCCTTTTCTTAGGGGCCGAATACCCTAGCCAAAAAAGGTTACGTTTATGCAAGAAACGAATAAATATGTACATATATGCGCGTGCCATCGCGTGCTGATAGGCTATATAACCAGAAAGGTTAAA
This sequence comes from Symbiodinium natans, assembly GCA_905221605.1. Taxonomy (NCBI): domain Eukaryota; class Dinophyceae; order Suessiales; family Symbiodiniaceae; genus Symbiodinium; species Symbiodinium natans. The sequence goes on along the minus strand of CAJNDS010002214.1, from coordinate 536,301 downwards.
GGCTACGTACCCAGTTTGCTAGGTTTCCATGAAGTGTACGGGGGCCATGGAAGGGTCCCGCGGCGCAAAGTTCAAGCGCGTTACCGAGCCCTCTCTTTTCAGACCTTGGGGTTTAGGGTTCAGGGCTTGGGGTTTCGGGTTTAGGGTTTAGTGTTTAGGGTGTTCACGCATGACGACATTTCGCAGTCCGTAGGCTCGGACCTTGCTGTTGGCCATCTCAAATATCGCTTATTTTGGGACGCCACCGAACTCTACCACATGGATATGAGCACATTGAAGACCAGCACTTGCGATGCAGAGCACACTTTGGAAACAGATGTTCTTGAAACTGTTTTCAAACTTGTACAGGCGTACCACTTTTCATCCCGGTACTACTGAGTACATCTTGAACACGAAGCCTTTAGGTTCTCTAAATTAGGATGCTGTTTGGGGGGTCCTTTTTAAAGGGTGTCGCCTTATAATGGGTAATTACCCAAAAAGGGACCCTAATTTAAAAAACTACCCCTATGCAAGCGATTCGGCAAGTGATCTCCTAGAGAACACGATCTTCCAGGTCCTGAGTTGTCGTAGGCGGCCCACCAGCATTCCTGAAGTAGATCGCTAGGTGGAGTTAGCATCTCTTGGCTTCTGCTATCTTGAACAAACTTGTGTGGCTGCTAGTCTTTGTGGTTTCAAGATGTCCTTAAGGAGATATTAGTCCCACGGTGTGGGGTGATCTGGTACGGTTACTTCATCCTGGCATAATCATGTGGGCTTATGAATGTGGACTGTGTCAAGGACACGTTGCGCTGTTGTGTAAGCAGAGCAATCGATGCGCGTTCAGTGGCTTGCTGTATGTCTGCTCAAAAGCTCGCAGTGAGGGACGAAAGCTCTGCAACATTGGGCGTTTTTGGTTTCGCCTCCGCTGCCCGCACTCAGAGCGCCGCCTTCCATTTTTCGGCTGTGGGGTGAAGATATCACGACATATCATGACCATCATTGGTCTCCTGCCCCCCTCCCCCTGGTGCGCACATCATTGGGTCCTCTAACCTCTACGGCCCTTTGCTACTAGCTAGGGCCCATCGTCAACTCGCTAAACCCTGCCAAACCAAACGCTGAGGGTCCTTCTCGCCAGACGGGCACCAAAAAGGACAGTCTTTGTCCTTGTGGAAGCACCTTTGCGTGCCTGATGTGCTGCGCGGACACTGTTTGGATGCATCCCGCTGTAAACTGCAGTAGCGGCTAGGGGGCGCATTAAGATGTTAACGTGACGCAGCGCAGTAGCGGCTTCGATCCCCAAGAAGACCGAGGACAATGTGGACCCTTCGTTTTGATTGACCGCAAGTAGGCTTGCTGTTGGCAGAAACAATTCTTGAGAGAGCTCCAAAACCGTAGCCAGAAGATGAAACGCTGGGGGTGGCCTTATACTGCGCTGGCAAACAGCATTCGGACGTGAAAGCCAAAGCAACTAAAGCCATATCCTGCCGGACTACAGGATAGTTTGAGTCCGCAATATGGACATTATTGCACACGGAGTGCCTTGGGTGTCCATGACGCATGGCTTCTCCCACCTCGGCAAACAAAATTGTCTTGGCATCATAAACATGCACGCACATGCCTCACGCTGAAACTCAAACATCCTGTCCAACTTGGCACACTAACAGAAACAGGAAGCAGTTGTCTCCACATCATCACAGCCAGCGTCAGCACTTGAAGATGATGATGATGAGGATGATGTCTCTCGCGTTAGCACAATGCCTATTTCCACCATTGTCATCATCTGCATCAAATTCGCATAAGGTGTTGCATGCCAGAAGCCAAGCCGATGACAGCTGCAATGCGGGGAGTTTGTCACATTTTCAAGATTCCAACACCAATTCAAGAAAATCCCCCCTTGTCCAAGTTTGTTGCAGCCTCTCTTTCGCGCCCAAGCTTGTTTCAGAGCCAATGGGCACCAAACCTCGACGACATAATTACAATTACGAAATTGTCACATCGCGTGCTCCATCAACCTTCCATGACAAAACCGGATGGACACAACTCTGTACACAGCCCTATATACAACGTCGGAAGCCCTGTAGATCCTGCATGTCGGCAACTAATCCTTCGAACCGGCGGCTGCTCGTTGCACGGGCACGGACTCCCGACAGCCACGCAAACTTCGCCCGGATCGTTCTCAGCATCAGCGTGAGGCTTCATGGTGCGCGTGTAGGCTTCGGATAGGATTTCGAATGGACAGCTCAGCTACAAGATACCGGTCGTTATGACAGTTCGGGGTGAGTCACTCTTTCCACATTCGCACCCGATGACACCTGGCTCACAAGCCGCAATCGTCCTTGGCCGGATGCTAAGCATGGTCCGATTCTGTCGCCAAGGCTCCCCGGTCAACTGCCCCGACCTCGGCATTGAATTGGCTACTTTCCGTGAAGATTGGCTTGCTTATGGCGTACAGCCCTCTGACGCCACTCACAACCGGCGCAAGATGGCCGCAAGGCCCCCAGCAAAGCCCCCCCGCCCGTCTGGTGGAGTCCAGCTGGCGCATCATAGTCCTTGATGAAGCATCTCCGCTCAGAGCCTTAATTTCGTATGTCTCTTTGCATCATGTGGGGGGTTCTTTGTGAGATGATGTGCTGTTGCATGTGTGTGTGTGGTGACAATGTTTACATTTACGGGGGCTGACCAAAGCAGAACTCTCCGCAACCTACAGATTGGCTTTCGTCACCACTTTTGTGAGGCCCGTTGACTCTCCATGTGGTCCCCAAGCCCTGTCTCAGCTTTACATGGGCACAACATGGCAGAAGGACAACTCGCAGCCCGCACCCAGCCAAAAAATGAGATGAAACAAAAAAGAAGTCAGAGACCGGCCACCCCGTCATCACCCGTCTCTCTCTGTGTGAGGCGCCGACAGGGCCTAAACTAAACTACTTGAAGCAATCTTGGGCTTGCTTCACAGCTGCCGGTGCACAATGGCGGGCAGAAGGGAGGTCGATCGTCACACCAGGCCCCAGCCGAGTCCTGCAGGCAAATGGATAAAAGCCCGTTGGCGCTGACTAAGGGCATCCCTATGTTGCCCGATCACCAAAAGCCACAGGATAGCCGCATGAAACTGTTTGGGGGTTCCCCTGTGACCCCCTTTTGCAGCCCTTCTGCTGAGGGCTTGAGAGTGCTTGAGGCTGCTATAGGCCGCTAGAATCTGCTAGAACCCCGTCCTTGATGCATTGATGCACACACACACACCACACCACAAAACCCACAAGCCCTGAACCTTTGAAAATTTTACTTGGTGGACCATCTGAACAGTCAACAGCTGCCTCGCATCGCATGGAACCCGAGGGGCACACGATGCCGAAGGGGTCTTAGTTGCGCTGCTTCTTATTAATCAGATTCAGCAAGTTCAACAAGACCGAACCAGAATATAGAGGCCATGTAGCAAGAACCTGGCTCAGAAGCTATACAGTGACATGTGCACTTAGCCCTCTGGCTAAGCTGGCCTAGACACATCTGCAAGTTGCCTGCCAAGTCGCCGTACGCCTTGGGTCCAAAGAGCTGGACTCATTCGCATGGCAAGCAACATGCGCATGTTGAACGCAATCGCACGCACTGCGTGACTCGGCCCGCACCAGTTCTGGAGCAGTCGTAACTCCCTGAACCCTGAAAGCAGGGCATATATATTCTGCACTGAAGGTTCTCCCAAGCGCGGCAGAACAGCCACGACTCTTCGAATGAGGCTCGGTTGTCGTCGTGGTCGTCGTTTGTCCCAGGCAGATTTTCCAACCGCTCTCTCGGTTGCCATCGCCATCCTGGCATGCGACTTGTGGAATGGCTCTACAGCTCGCGCTCTGCCCCTCCCACGAATAAGCCCATGAATCACCCCATGGTTGCTGCGGCCCCGCGTCTGCCAGCCACGTGATGGTTCCCTGTGGAACCACCCCATCCAAGCCTGATCTTGGCATGTGCCCTAGCACCGAAATGATGCACTTTCGAAATTTGCCTATGGACTCTCAATGACTCTCAATACTTAGTCACTAGTACATGGTACTTACTACGTAGCGAATTAGAAATTAGGAAGTGGTCATTAGAAATTAGACCCGATTAAAGGAGCCTTCCAGCCAGAAAGGATCCGGAGAGTTTCAGGTTTGCTGAGCGTGTCTTGGTTGCCGGTAACCTGGGGGAAATGAAAGGTTAACCTTTGGGATTACAAGGGGAGTATATTACCCCAAAAAGGTTAAAGGCTACCTACTCTACTACTAAGGTGTAAGTGGGACCGGTCCCGGCTGGTGCTGCCAAAGGTGCCGGTGGGGCTGCCCCCAGCGTAGGAAACATCGTTGACCTCAGTTGTGTCTGCATTTGCAACACAAAGCCGTGCTTGTGCCGGGGTTTAGGGTTGAGGGTTTCCAATGTTCCAACTGGCCTCTTCGCAAGTCCGAGCGGCCACCAGAATATCGGAGTCCAGTTCCGTGTTGAAGGCCACGACTTGCAGGGGTCTCTGATTGCCAGGGTTGACCTCCAAGGTACTTGGAGTTTTTTGCAAAAATCTCAAAGTTTGCCAGCTTGAAGAGCATTGGCTGCTGCTTTCGGGGGTTCTAGTGGTTCTGTCATAAAGCCTGTAAAGCCTGGTCCTAAGTCTTGGGGAGAGACTTGGGAGAGAGAGAGAGAGAGTTGGCGTAGACTGCAGGCGAGGCCTCTTACCCCCATCACTGAAAAGGGGACCGCTTGGCACTTAAGACGATGCACGGCCCGGAGCTAGTCCGAGCCCCTGTCATGAGAAACCCGGCGCTTGCGAGCCGTGTGCCATAATTATGCCTTTTGCTAACTCCATGAGCTGTCAAAGGCGCTTGTCTGGAAGGGGAGACCAACAGCATAGCATGACCCTTGCAAGGCCACAAGGGCCCACCTCGATTGAACACGCATCGGCTTCCGGGTAGAACTCAGGGTAGTTGGTGCTACTGATGCAGCCATCGGGGCTGAAGCGGCAAGACCTTAGCACTCGGAACTTTGGAATCTGGATCCGATCTAGTGGATTCTCAAGACTTCATTCGGCAAAGGTTCAGGCGTCGTTCACAGTTGCGACCAGGGGGTTTCGCAGGGGTTTCGCTTGGTCGTATCAGACTTGCCAATTAATTGTGGGGTTTCTTTGCCCCAAACATGACTGGTAAGCGACCTTGGCTGCTCTGTGGGAAATCCACATGTTGCGCAGATGACGAGGTAAAACGCACCAAAAGGTCATTCAAGATTCTCAACGTGGACGAATCTCAGCTTAAAGCCTTGGTCACTCTCAGCCCCAGGCCCCTGCTTTCGCCAGCCGGATCGTGGCCACGCCTGCAAGCCCTTACTACTTGTCCGCAAATGCCCGGGCTGCTTTAACGTGCTATTCTCTATATATATATATATATACATAAATATAGATGTATATATATATATATACTATATTATAATCTAATATGATAAAAAAATAGACAGCTGTTGTCAATAACAACAGTCGACACGAACTCGTCCAAACACCGTGAGGAGTGCCGTGCTTCAGTTGTCAAGGAATGAAACAACGATCATGGGCGCGGCTATTCAAGAACGCACGGTTTGACTATATTTAAAGGGGCCTTTTGCACCACAGTTGATGGTTTACAGACTTGGAAAGGAAGGTGAATAAATGAGTTCAGTCAACGAGATGAACGCATTCATTGCATTCATGAGATATTTGTTTTATTATGTTTTATTACTTTCTCGTGCCTGTAGATTAAGAGCCCCCGATGAAAATAGTAATCGTGTTTTCACATACAGCTCATAATCCCCCCTCCCACCGCCTACGCGTCTGCTGTCTGCCCACCACACCTGTCTCGCCTACAGTAACTGCAGGGACGCCTTGGGGGCCTCCTGGGTCTCAAAAGCCCGGATATTTGGGAGCAAAGCCGTCATGCACAAATTATCTACGCCCATGACGCCCCTAAACTATTGACTATTGATGACGTCTCTTTGCAATACTCACGACAGGCCCCTCTAGCCTCCACCCGCCCCACCCCGACCCTGGCGAGGTCTTCTGCCCTGGCACGGCGTTCCCCCTACCCCCTGCTAACCTAGTAAATGTCTCCCTCTGTCTGGAGAACCCTTTCACGCACAGGTCTCCCTTCTAACTATTTCTTGATCCTTGGCACGCAGGTGTGTACACACACACACACACGCAAACAAACAACGACGGCTGGTAACCTGCCTGAAATCCAGCCAAGGAGCGAGCAGACGGACCAACATACAAGCCACCCTTGCAACCTTTCTACAGTGCACCTGCAATGCTAATAATGTTAAAAATATTCAAATAATCATAAGAACAATAATCAATACATATATAATATATGTATATATATATATATGTATGTATACATATGGGTAATATAATAAATTGTAGGTATGTTGCCATTACCAGGTCCTTCCAAAACCCGCCCTGGCACCTGCCAGAATGTGGTGGAAGTGGTGGTGGCTGTCACGGTGGGCAGAACCTTGCACCCGCACAATCCGAAGCCTACTTTTTTTATCATCCCAGGAGATCTCAGGTCTTGCAGTGCTCACTGCTTGGGACGAACATCATTTCCCTGCCTCGAGGCATATCTTCCAGCCACTGAAAGACTGGGTGCTGAGCTCACTGACCTTCCGCTGGGCGGCACCGTGGGCTGTATCGCGGGCACTGTGGCTCTTGGAATACGTATATATGCTATATAGTGGTGCCCCGTGTCTTCTTCCCACTTGCAATGAGATGCTTCAGTACCTGTAGCCCTAGCAGTTGCCAGCCCTTGACATTTGGCCATTACTGCGTGGCTGGAACGCGCAAGAAGCCCTTATCTCACCGTCTGCACATCTGATCTCGACACCCGCATCTCAGCCAAGTCACACCTCTCCACTCAATCTTCCCCAAGGGCAAGCGCCAGAGCCCCGTCTCATAGACCTTACGACCGTCCACCTTGGCTGCAAACTTCAAGGGCGCACTTTCGGCTCTGCAGCTCTCTGCAGCTGTCGCGGATGCGAGAATGCTCAAGTACGATGTGGAGCGTTCACAGGGGTAGATTCCGGGTGGATATTTGGCAGGCTTTCCAGGATTCTAGGCTCGGAGCTATTAGGCTTTTTGGCAGTCGGGTGGGGTTGTGCTTCACCCCCCAACACTTGAGCAACGCGCCCAAGGTACAAGCAGCTCGGACCCGTCCCCGTCCTTGGTACAGCATCAGCTCATTCAAGCTTGCTCATCCAGCTTCTCGAGCAATCGTTACAAGATTTCGTCCTCTCAAAAGCACCCAAGTGTCGACGCTGAACCGCGCCACTTGCACGCCCTTCCAGTCGCCAAGGCCTTCCCTCGCCTCAGTTTTGAGGGCTGCTAGCTTAAGAGCCTTCTGCATGCTTTGAGTACTGAGACCACAGCGCTGCAGCATGAACTTGTTTTGTGTTTTGTCGCAGGTGCGCTGGCACCGCTGGAATGAGCCTGGCTGCGTGAATTCTGCATTCCTCGTAGTGGTCTGGGTAGTCCGTGCTGGTGATGCAGCCATCTTCGTCCATCACACAGGGCCTGTGAAGGCACAGTTCGCTCTTGGTGCATTCACGAAGCCTGCGGCTACACAGTTGCAGCATGCACGTGCTGACAATGCGAACAAAACTTAATCCGGGACCGTACGGCCGCCAAGTTCTAAAGCCGCACGAACCCGAACGCAACACGCTCAACTCAGCGGTGAAATTCGTAGGGGGGCGGCCCGGACACGATTTCCCATTCAGGCACCTGCGGCACGAGACTTGCGTATCAGGGGCATGCACATGGGCATGCGAACTGAGTTTCGGTAGGTATTCTCGGAATGTTTCTACCCTAAACCCTAAACCCTAAACCCTAAACCCTAAACCCTAAACCCTAAACCCTAAACCCTAAAGCCCTCAGCCCGGACTCTTGAAGTGAATAAGCAAGTAGATAGTACAAGATGCTTATCCTGCCTGCACAGTTAGGGGCATCAATTTGCGTTGTCGGATGGCCATTATTTTGGATCTCACATTACAACTCACAGAAAAAAGAAGAGAAAACCTACGAGTAAAGGCGCAGGCTTTGCAGAATGAAGAGGCTTAGTCTCTTAGAACATGATGAAGCTATGGCCATCTATGGCTGACCCCCGAAGGCCTGCTTCATGGTCTTCAAAGCACTTTACTATCACTTATATGGGGGTTTTCCGAAGTTAGGGGTACCTTACTGGGTCCCTTACTTTAAGGGAATCCTACTATTTCGGGGACACTATTGGGGTCCCTTGTTCCGTAAACCCCCGAATCTCTTAATGCTGGTCAACACCGGTCACAGCTGTCGAGTTCTGGAGATGCTGTCCTGAAAGCATTGCGAAGAACCATCGGTTCTGCACGATTACGAAAGATTATGAAGTATCCGCTACTTTCGCAACGTCCATCAGGAGTGCGGACTCATCCTTTCGATGTCATTATCATGTGCCCCGGAGTCTCAGTCCCTTGCTTTTCCTGTCGAAGGTCGCCGAAAGCTCCACCCGACGCGAAAAGCTCTCAATCCCTCAAGGATGCGCGGCCGTCATCGCCGAACTTCTGATTTCGAAGCATTTGTGTTGAAGCTGGCAAGCTTGATACGTCCACGAATGCCCATGACATTGACTCTGTGGGATACCTGAGAGCTGGTGCAGTGTCTGATGAGATTGCTGTGCCTGTACCTGTGACGGGTTCACGGGGCTTGACGGGCAGGGTCTTGTTGTACCCAACGACGCTGGCTGAGATCTGGGGATCTGCAGATGTTGCTAGATGTTTTCTTGTTTCTGCAGTGTCTCGAGGCGGATTTTGGCTTTGTCATTCGCTGCCTTGGTGCCGCGCAACTGAGGCGAGCCACAAACTTCCACGTCTACCCGAAATTGACCTGCGATCCAGTCTTGTCACGTCTGTCTCGTGTGACGAGCGTAGCTTTGACGGAGTGTCGCGAGCGCAAAGCAGCGATAACATGGAGGAACCTGCTGCAGCACTAGGCGCCGAGGGATTTAGATCTACTGCACAAGGGCCCAACTGCAGTGTCGTGCATTCCCCGAAAGCCTTGACCTGGTACCGTTGGACGCTGGGATTGCCCCTATGACATCGTCTGCATCATGGGGTATTGCGACCCGAATCTGCATGCCCCTTCGAAGTCGCAGTTCAACAATCCGAGCAATGCCCGACGGTGCCTCATAAGCTCAGGATTGCGGCATTTCATCGACACAGTATGTGCATGACATGCCTCTCTTCAAGGAGAAACTTGCAAACGCCAGCTGGGGGGCAACGCATACATCCTCGGGGATGTCGCCCTGACACACCTACTCAGTTTCCACGTGTCAAGGCACGCCTTGTTCCAAGGCAGATCGCGGCATGAGTCGGAAGTTGCTTACACCTTCTCTCCGTCTCCCACCCCGTGCCCCCAAGTGCCGATCAGACTGTTGCCGTGGCCCCGGTATCGTGATTACCCTAAAGGAAGAAAACAATAGAATCAACAGACTGCCTGTCACAGTTCAGTTCGATTGTCAGCTTGTTCCGACTAAGCCACGCAGCGCCATGCAGCGGATAGTTTCCAAGACTTTTAACCGCACTGTGTGGACTGTGCCTATGGGAGCGCAACACGCCAGCGTCGAGTGCTGCGAATCGACACATTCTCAAGCCTCGAATACAAGTCATGTACAGCATTTGGTTTACAGAAGTCTTGTACAGCACCAACATTATGCTGTTGGGCCGGTGGGTGTTTATATAGTAGCCATGGCGGCTGCAAAAGTTTAGACTAGATCACAGTGCCAACAGATCAAGTATCCCTTGGAGCGGCGGCCTCCTCTGGACAAAGTACCCAGCCTTCACCGGTCGATTCCGATTCAGCCTTGGTTTTCGATTCTTCTGTCAACTTGAGAGTTTCTGAGATTTTCCGGGGTACCTTATTGGGGTCCTTGTTATCAGGGAATCTTCTGAGATTAGGGGGTACCTTATTGGGGTCCTTGTTATCAGGGAATCCTACTATTTGAAGAACTTGTTTTGGGGGTCCCCTATTTTCGTAAGCCCCCACTTCCATGATTGCTGGGATTGCTGCGGAAAGCAGGGGCCTTGAAGCGCCAAGGGTTTAGGGATCCTTCCCATGTCATGCTGCTTGACCGCGTGAGCATCTGAAGCTTGGGGCTCATGGACTGCGAAGCCTATAAGAAGTTGTATTAAAGGATGTGGAGAAGCTTTCAGGGTCTAGGGTTTGGGGTTTAGGGTGCTCATGCTCCATAGGATTCGGATTGAATCCAAAAGGCCGGTTCCCCACTGCCATGGCACAGAACCTGTTTACTTGTAACAATCCATGAACACCCAGACGCAGCCACACAGGCCCTTCCTGACTTTGGGACCAAGGAGCGTCCACAGACCAGGTGATGGATCCCTGTGGTATCACTCCATCCGGTCGATCCTGACGCTTCGGAAAGTCTTAGGCCGAACTTGCCCATGGCTCCGCCCTACTCCCCCTTGATGTGCCTTACTGTAGATTGATGTTAAATCGCGACCCTAACCTTAAGAGCGATTTGCCGAAATCAGCTCATGAGAGATGCGGGGAAGGGAGTTCGCTTTTCTGACGCGGCACCACTGCTCATGGCGCACTCTTCACGCAAAAACTAAGAACTTCCGTGCCGTCAAGAAGACAATTCCTACGCCTGGCTGCCAAAGCACCGAGTAATAGGTGCTGTACTCGAGTCCATTGACCACCTGGCCCAAGCATCGGGAAAGCAAACACCAACCCTAAACCCTAAACCCAAAAGCCTAAACCCTAAACCCTTTTTGTTTACGGCTTGGACTGCTGCACGCCTGCCTGGGACGAAAACCATGCCACTCCAAAAACCCTAAACCCTAAACCCTAAACCCTAAACCCTAAACCCTAAACCCTAAACCCTAAACCCTAGGCCCTAAACCCTAAACCCTAAACCCTAAACCCTAAACCCTAAACCCTAAACCCTAAACCCTAAACCCTAAACCCTAAACCCTAAGCCGCAGCAGCTTACTGCGGACCAGGCCACCAAGGTCGCCCCTTCTCGGAGATCCCACGTCTTGAATCTGAGCCTCTGCAAGCACTGGTTTTAGGATTTAAGTAGTAGTAGTAGTAGTAGTAGTAGTAGTAGTAGTAGTAGTAGTAGTAGTAGTAGTAGTAGTAGTAGTAGGAGGTTTTAGGGTTTAGGGTTTGGGGTTTAGGGCTAGGGTTTGAGGTTATGATGTTCCAAGTGAGGGTTCCTTATCTGCAGGGAAGGGAGGCACAGTCACGCGACAGAGCTTGTGGCGCTCGGCCGGCAAACACTCGCAGCAAGCGAAATGGCAAAGGGCTGCAGCTTAAATCTGTCTATAGTGTATTCGCGTGTTCCCGCGTGGGTACGTGCGGTGTCGGTCGGTGTGTGTGTGTGTGTGTTGTGTGTTGTGTGTTGTGTGTTGTGTGTTGTGTGTTGTGTGTTGTGTGTTGTGTGTTGTGTGTTGTGTGTTGTGTGTTGTGTGTTGTGTGTTGTGTGTGGTGTGTTGTGTGTTGTGTGTTGTGTGTTGTGTGTTGTGTGTTGTGTGTTGTGTGTTGTGTGTTGTGTGTTGTGTGTTGTGTGTTGTGTGTTGTGTGTTGTGTGTTGTGTGTTGTGTGTTGTGTGTTGTGTGATGTGTGTTGTGTGTTGTGTGTTGTGTGTTGTGTGTTGTGTGTTGTGTGTTG